>JAANDH010000201.1:1733-43478 GCA_011799765.1 Nymphaea thermarum | reverse complement strand
CAGATTGTAGCCCTCGTTGGGCCTTACTTAAGTCTTTGTAACCCTAATTTTTTGGTGTGAATGAAATCTCTAAGAGAGAGAGGGTCTGGTTGCTAGTGGGCACCAGTCCTCATCACCCGTGGTTTTTTCCCTCTAGTTGAGGGGTTTTCCACGTTAAATCTGTGTTCGTCCATCGTTCTTCTCGTTTCACTTTCCAACAGGCTGCAATATCTTTGTAAGCCTCTTAAGCTTCACTATTGGCTGTACAATCGGTCCTGATTTTGGAAGAAAATTCCTACTAAAAGGTTACCAATGCTGAGTTTCTTTGAACTGATGCATCACTTGCATATTTCAGAACTAAAGAAACATAAGTCACCAATCTTTGTACCAACTTTTGTTGATTCATATACTTTATTCTAGCTTAGGTTGCTATACATCCATATGAACTGTAAACAAGTGGGCTTAAATTATATCTAAGCATTACCTTGCCTAATCTGGTCTGGAATCACATGAATAGCTAAATCCAAGTTCACATCTGGCCAGTTGAAATCTGATACTTTAGCACATGTTTTGACTTGGATTTTATTATCCTGAGCTGTTTATGCTCTTGGCTGGTTTGGTGAAACTTGATACTTGATAATGTGATCATTAACTGATTACCAATTAAACAGATTTGGGTTCCATTAAACCTCTCACTTAAATCCAAGTTCTTTATGTCTGACTTCCGTTCTATGGTTGCCTTTCTCAAATTCTCAAAATTTTGGGTGCACCTGGCTTTAATGGGAACTCTCATGTCCATTTAATCTGCTGCAGCAAGAAGATCGCATGAGTCGGTGAAATTATTTTTTGTGCTGGTCGTCAGGATGGATTATTTGGTAAGACAACTTGCTCTGCATGAATACGTTTATGAACGGCAAACTGGACTTCGCTCTTGGAAGAATATGCTGATAGAGATCTACCAAAACATTATTGTATGTTACTTGGTTTCTCTCCTGAGGTCTTTTCAAGACGCACACGCGAGAGAGAGAGAGAGAGAGTGAGAGAGAGAGAGGTGGAGGATCAAAATTTATCAAAAATCATGATTTTTGTTTGTGAAGTTTACCCGTGAATGCTTAAAGTTCATCTTTAATGAAGTTGGAGAGCGCTTTTTGAAGCCGAATTGTTATTTAAGAAGTCTCTGTTTCATTTAAAGGTTCTTTTTCTCATGCAATTACAGAAAAGCACAATGGCGCCAATGGTAAATGTTGTGAGAACTGAAATGCACATCCTCACATGAGGAAACAATTTCCTTGAAGGGAACTCTTATCATATGAGCAACTTTGCCAGTTGGTAGAGTATAAGAAATGTGGCGTAAGCGAGCGTGTTTCAGCCTTTTTCATATGAAAGGTGCCTTTTCATAAGAAAGTGATTCAGGAGTCCGTTCCATGTTTCAGAACCTGGACATCAAATCAGTATCGGTGGAAGCCTGGAACCTCACAGAACCCTTGTTCGACAAAAGGAAAGAGGAACCATGTCAATGGAAACCAACCAAATCCCACCTGATCGCATCGGCCAACCTCGCCATAATGGTGGTCTCAGTGTTTGCAAGAAATTTTCAGGATGTGGGAACACATTTCTTATAGAATCTACCACCTTGCAGGAAAGCTTCCTCATGAATGGCTGAAGAGTTACCTACCAAACCCGCATCTAACGCCAACAGCACACTATCTACATGCTACTTGAGTGGCATGCTGCTGTATTGTTTAGAAAAACAGTGTGGCTGTGAAACTGATTCGTGCCAACGTTTTTGTTCTTTTGGAAACTAACCTCCAGCCTTGGTGGAGGTTTCTGCTGCTTATCCTTGACAAAATGTAGGTCCCTGATGTGCATGCTTCCTTTCTGATGACAAAGGAGAATTCAGGGCTCCCTCCTTCTTCGGAGGGTCTAGAGCTGCATCGATTTGTGCCGGAGGTTGATGCATATGGGCATCAAACCAGACTGACCTTCTAGCAGTCACTTTCACTGGTCTGAAACAAGCCCCACCGCCACCGGCGTCGTCAAAATTGTCGCCGCAGGTGCTGTATCAAAGTTGCATGCAAACATTGACCAACTAAATTTAAAAAGAGGGGAGTACACTTATACCTTATCTGGTCCATTCAGCTCCAGTTTCAGCACCAACATAAGTGGGACTTCCTTTTTGCCAACCTACCATCTGAGACAGCTAATATGAAGTAGATATTTGAAAGCGATACTCTTTCATAAGAAAGCTCCTTTTCTTGGTACGCAATGAAACAGAAAAAGTATTCTGTTGTGCAATAGAGGAGGAATCCCTTTCCCATGAGAAAGGGACGCCCTGGAAGGACCAGGACATGTCCTTTTTTCTCATTAAAAATGGGATAGCTCCTCAAGGACAAGAAGGAAGCACATAAAGATACCAAAGGCCGTTTGCTTTACGTTTGCGAAAATCTGTGTTCTATGATCAAATGGCTGACTTTGGATCTAAACTAAGGCGGATCTAAGATCCACGATTTGGGTTGTTGTGGAAATCCACTGTTTGTTTAAACAATGGGTCTCGCAAAAGAAGGTTTTCAAATCCGCCTCGATTTGACATCTGTGGGAAAACAAACCCACCCTGAGTTTCATAAATGAATCGGGTCGAGACAACTCGGATCAATTGGAAGTTCAATCCAGATCATACAGGACACATAAGATCCGACTCATTTGCGTCCTTAGCATGATCACTAGCGCTTGTGCTGATTCTTTTCTAGAAAGTTTAGACGACCACGGCTTTTCCAAAATATTAATGCTAATAGAGAGAGAAAAGGACTTTAGGGTTTTCAAGATTTCCTTCTTTAGATTAGTTCACCATTTTCTCCATGACACAAGTGTTGCTTAGTTTCTTTTCTAAAAGATTGGGAACTTGGGATTTTGTTGGTGACGTTTCAGCCGCATTAAATTGAAACGTAGAAAAACATTTAATGCATGGCTTTTTATTGATTAGGTAATTGTGGCACTTTTTTCCCCAACTTAATGGAGAAATAATGATCAATTATCTGCGTCAATTCGCCAGCAGTAAGATTCTTTTATTTGGTTGTCGGTGCATGAGACGTACAAACGTAAGACAAAAAGTCCGGGAGACAATTTTATTAGTGTAAATCAGATACTTGAATCCAGCCATTTTAAGAAACACCTGATGCGTCATGACACACCATCCTTTTTTCCCCATGTCTTCCAATGCTTTCCGAGATATTTGAAAGAGATAAACACAAAATATGAAATATCGCGAGATTTTGGGTCCCTAGATGATGTTGGGGACGTCGGATTTCCAGGAAACCGGTCGGCGGGAGCGGGAAGAACCGCCGTCTTCTCTCGCCGGGAAACCAACGGGGGCCTCCTTCGCTGAGTCCAGTCAAAACATCCAGCTGTCAAATCAACGGGCCCCAGGGCGATGGCCTTCGCCTATCCAAATGGAAAGGCGGCTCACGCATGGCATGGCCCCTGTTTCTCTCGCTTTCTCTCTCTATAGATTCTGCGGAGTATCTTTCTCTTCTCCGTCCTCTTTCTTCTCTATCAGAGGCAGCAGCAGTAGCAAGGATCGAGAGGGGGCGAGATGAAGGAAACGGAGAAGACGCGGAGGGAATCCGAGTTCCCGGGTTGGGAGAAGCAGGAGGGCGGAGGCGGCAAGGAAGAGGCGGAGGCGGAGGACGAGGTCTCGCCGATCGAGCAGGTCCGCCTGACGGTGACGACGACGGACGACCCCACGATCCCCGTCTGGACGTTCAGGATGTGGTTTATCGGTCTCCTCTCCTGCCTCGCCATGTCCTTCATGAACCAGTTCTTCGCCTACCGCGCCGAGCCCCTCGTCATAACCCAGATCTCCGTCCAGGTCGCCTCCCTCCCCGCCGGCCGGTTCCTCGCCGCCGTCCTCCCCTCCCGGAAGTTCCGCCTCCCCTGGTTCGGCGAGTTCTCCCTCAACCCCGGCCCCTTCAGCATGAAGGAGCACGTCCTCATCACCATCTTCGCCAACGCCGGCTACGCCTTCGGCAACGGTTCCGCCTACGCCGTCGGGATCATCAACATCATCAAGGCGTTCTACAAGAGGAACATCTCCTTCCTCGCCGGTTGGCTCATTATCATCACCACACAGGTACGCGCTCTTCTCCGGACATCATTATCATTTCAATGGACTCTGCGTTTAAAGAGAAATCTTTACCAAATAGCGTCTGATATTTTCACAAGAAACTGTTCGATGCTTAACTGAAAAGCGGAAAGTATCTTTCGAAATTAGAGGTAGTGCGACCTTATTCATCATACTTGTGCCCCAGATGAATTTAGATCTCTTTAAACGTAATTTCTGTTTGTCTTTAGTTAATTAGGCTGTTATGAAGTCTGAAACGTGGACCTTATAAGCATCGCCCTCTTCCACAATTCGTAAAAAGCATTGAAAAAGTGGGTACAGCTAAAATTTCACGTTCAAAGAATTGCTACTACTTTGTTGCCGACACTTTGAGTTCAAACAGTTATTCTACGTTATAAAGTAAGATACAGGGAGTACTTTCCTCCCGGTGAAAAACAATATGCATTTGGTCCACAGCACTTGGTAGAGACCCTTTAAATCCTTTCAATTAGTATGCTTGTGAATATTCCGGTCATATTCTTTATACACTTCACAATTAGTTCTGCACTTTTTAAGAGCTAAGATATCTTTTTATATAATTGTAAGGATTATTTTAAACCCTTTCTTGGTAACATATCCACGAATATTAAGTTTATGTTTGCAGGACATAATTACAAGACTTCGTCGCTTGAAAACCTGGTTTTTTTTAGCCCGTTCTTAAAACCAAAACGAACCAAGAAAAGGTGAGGTGGTGGTGTTTTCTCAGACCCAGTTTTCCACGCCTTAGAAAGGGCCGAAGGGTGTCGCCCAAACAGGCCTTAAGTTGAGATTTGGCCGTATATGAATTTGAATTATATTGATGCACGAAAGGTGATTAAGTTTATTTGCATTGTAAAGAGGTCATTATCATAAAAGGTGTTCAAAGCAGCCAATCACCTCGAGCTCAGCTCGACTAATGAAACCTTGAACTCAACTCGAGTTTTAGAATAGTTTGACGGAAGCAGCTCGAGCTTGACTTGACAGTTACATGTCGAGCTTGAGCTCGATCAAGGCTCGACAAACTCGTTTGAATATGATATCCATCGCTACGTGTTGAGCTCAAACTTGACTTGATTAAGGCTCGACAGACTCGTAAACTCGTTTGAATATATTGATTTGATTAAGGCACGACAAACTCAATTAAGGATCGAGATCGACTCGACAGGTTATGTGGTGAGCTTGAATTCAACTCTATTATTTGAACGATTCAACTCATGAACTCGAGCTTGACTCTTTAAACAAATAACTTGGGTTCAAAGTCGTTCAAGAGCTAAGCTTTAACGAGTGGAGATAATAGAGTCTTTAGCTCGTTGTTCAACCCTAACCCTAACTGCGTTTTAGTGAGGGTGAGCTAGGCCGCCGGCTGTTTCAAGAAAGATGCCTCTTTGGCTCTTTCCTTTCCGTTTGTCGGTAGACATTCCACAACTTTTTGGACTTCGTGCGGGGTTGAAGATGGAGGGCCGTCCACTAGGAAGAAGAGGGGTTTCACGTTACTCTGAAACGGAAAAATTTGAGACATTTCAAATGGTAGTTGCGGAAAGACTCCTTCCTTAGATCTGGGAAATGGAAACTCTATGAGGACGAAGCTGCTAGACATGCCCTTTTTAAGAGGCAAACTCTATCGGGCCCCCTAGGTCCCGCCCCTATCTATGGGCGATGGACTTTGGTGAGCGATCACTTGGTCAACAGATGAATCCTAAGTTACATGTTGAAGTAGCTTTTCTAAGTTTATCTTTATTTACCTTTCATCAATTTGATCGGGTGGTTTAACTTTTTAAAGAATTCTATGGTATGCAGTGTTATGTTGCTCAACAAACTTGGTGCAATTATTGATGAATGTATAATTTTTCTTATTACTGCAGGTGCTGGGATACGGATGGGCAGGGCTTCTAAGGAAATATGTAGTGGAACCCGCACACATGTGGTGGCCCAACACCCTGGTTCAGGTTTCTGTCTTCAGGTAAGAAAGAGAGAGATATTTGAACGGAAACTAAAAATGAGACGCCGGCTTGCGGATTCATGAGTCAATATCTAAATATTTTGTAGTTGTTCTGTTCCTTTTTATTATTTACTCGTTGCTAATTGCACATCTCAAATTGATTAACCTTTTTTTATCAAATCTCTCAAATTTTCTTCATCTTTGTATCCTTTTGATTCACCCGATTCTGTCGATATTGTTTAAAGATGGTTCGGTCGAAAGACCAATTTTAGCAACAATATCGAGGAAAACTGAAGTTGATGTGCTTTTTGTTCATTCAGGGCGTTGCATGAGAAAGATGACAATCGTATGTCAAGAGGAAAATTCTTTATAATAGCGCTGGTTTGCAGCTTTACGTACTACACGTTTCCGGGCTACCTCTTCTCTACACTCACGTCCGTGTCTTGGGTGTGCTGGGCCTTTCCCAAATCAGTGATTGCCCAGCAGCTCGGCTCGGGCATGAATGGCCTTGGACTCGGGGCTTTCACCCTCGACTGGTCCGCCGTTGCCGCCTTCATGTTCAGTCCCCTTGTCTCGCCATTTTTCGCCATCGTCAACATCTTCATCGGCTTCGTCATTGTTGTATATATTTCCATTCCTTTGAGCTACTGGGGATTCAATCTGTATGAAGCCAAGAACTTCCCCTTGTTCTCATCGGATCTCTTCACCAAGTATGGACAGAACTATAACTATACAGCAATCATCAATGACAAGTTTGAGCTCGATGAGGCCGCGTATAATGTTCAGGGCCGTGTTCACATGAGCATGTTCTTTGCTCTCACTTACGGCTTCGGATTCGCCACCATCGCTTCCACCATAACTCATGTTGCACTGTTTTATGGCAGGTAACCACAAGAGCTCCTTTGATTTTCAAGGAATAACAGAAACAAACAATTGAAAATTTATGTCCACACAACATTGCATATTTGAATGAATATTTTTGAAATTTGAACATTTTTGTTCCACTGGAATACAATCGTCTCCTTCGTTTTCCCTTTTTCCATTTTCCGGTACTCTGTCAAAGTTCAGATTGCAAGGGAACCAAGCTTTGGTCTTACGAAATCGGTTTATGTTTTCAGAGAGATATGGCAAAGAAGCCGTGCTTCGATGCAAGGGAAGGCTGATATCCATACAAGGTTGATGAGGAAATATCCAGACATACCAAACTGGTGGTTTTACTTTCTAATGGCAGCTACAGTTGCCGTCTCCCTAGTCCTCTGCACTACCATGAAAGATCAGGTCCAGCTGCCATGGTGGGGTTTACTCTTCGCCTGCGCCATGGCCTTTGTATTCACCCTGCCAATAAGCATTATCACTGCAACAACCAACCAGGTCTGATTTACTTGATTTTTCTTGTTCGCTATCCTCTTTTATTACGGAAAAACTTAGGCTGCTATGAATCCTGAAATCATGATTACATGCACACACAAACGCGTAACTTTTTGAAAATATCACATTTTTATTATTTTAAGAATTTCTCCAGTCTTCCTCGAGAAATACAAAAAAGTTCAAGTATTAAGATACATGTGATGGTATATATGTTGGAAGAACTAATGGAACAGATTTGGTGACCCAACAGACACCAGGGCTGAACATCATAACAGAATACGCAATGGGGTACATATTGCCGGGCAGACCCATCGCCAACGTGTGCTTCAAAGTATACGGCTACATGAGCATGAGCCAGGCCGTTGCGTTTCTTAGTGACTTCAAATTGGGGCACTATATGAAAATTCCACCTCGCTCCATGTTCTTAGTTCAGGTAATCTCTCTCTCTCTCTCTCTCTCTATATATATATATATATATATATATATATGTGTGTGTGTGTGTGTGTGTGTATATATATATATATATATATATAGCAACCCTGTCTGGATGACACTAAAATCACATTGCAGAAATCCGATTTTGGCACAAAAGCTTGAGTCTAGATAAACTAGCTTTGGTGCTGAAATCAGGTTCCAAACATGGTTCTATTGTCATCCAAAGAGGCCATTGCTACCATCCAATCATTTTCAACAATTTATGTCTTCTCTCCTAACTTATTAAATTTTACTGGTTCAATCTTCTGCAACAGTTCATAGGAACAATTGTAGCTGGGACAGTGAACATTGCAGTGGCATGGTGGTTGCTCAATACCATTGATCACATATGTGACAAGTCGCAATTGCCAGAAGGCAGCCCATGGACATGCCCTTCCGACCGTGTCTTCTTCGACGCGTCCGTGATCTGGGGACTCGTTGGGCCGAAGAGGATGTTTGGGCCACTTGGTGTGTACCCCGCACTTAACTGGTTCTTCCTTGGTGGAGCAGTTGGGCCGGTGATCGTATGGCTTCTGCACAAGGCCTTTCCCAAGCAAACATGGATCCCTCTGATAAACTTGCCGGTTCTGTTTGGTGCTACTGCAATGATGCCGCCGGCGACACCACTGAACTACAACGCGTGGATCGCAGTCGGAACGATCTTCAACTTCTTCATTTTCAGGTACCGGAAGGCGTGGTGGCAGAAGTACAATTACGTGCTATCTGCAGCGCTTGATGCAGGGGTCGCTTTCATGGGAGTGCTACTGTACTTCACCGTCACCATGGAGGGAAAAAGTGTAGATTGGTGGGGAACTAGAGGAGAGCACTGTGAGTTAGCAACCTGCCCTACTGCCAAGGGGATCGTGGTAGATGGATGCCCTGCATTTTGACAAAATTGTGGGGACATTTCCAGATCCAAAGTCCAAAAAGGAAATTACTTGTCAAGTGAAAATTCTTATGCCTTGAACTGCAACAATGCTTTCATAGTTTCATTCAAATTATGTAAAGATTTGCGAAACGAAAAAGTTATAGCTGGCAAGAAATCTGGCTTCGGCTTTCTGAAGTTTGCTTCCCTTCATCCAATTCTTGCTGTTGCAACTCGCAACCCCATGACCTGCATTCTCCACTTCATTTACTTGTAACTACTGGAAAAGCCATAATTCTGTATTGGTTCGCCAGAAATTGAAAACGTGGTCATGAACTGGCGCCGCCATTCTATCCCGGAAACTGAGCGAACACGCGTTGAAGTTGCTCTTGACCATTCGTCAAGGAAAACTTAGAGACGTCCACTCTGTCTTACTAGAATCTCAGTTCACCCTTGTGATTCATCTAACTTCCATTTCGAGAGGTTTGATTCCAATTGAAAAATGGTGAGATAGAATCAGGTCGGAAAAGAAAGGGATCGAGCTAGTTATTTACTTCATAATGCAGAAATCAAAGATGCGCCATTCGACATTTGGGAGATAAAGAATCGCGAGATGAACGAATTAGAAGTAAAAAAAAGAGGTGGAAGGTGAAGAAGGAGACGGCTTGCGAGTCACCTGAAGAGACGGAGGGAAGAGATGCAGCAAAGATGAAAGGAGGGAGACCGGCGTGGCAGCTATCCGGCGGCATATCAAGAGAACGGGTGGTTGCTGCAGAGACCAAGATCGAGGGGCTTCTCCCCGCCCAACTTCGAGTTTGGCGCATCATGCGAACACGTTTGGATTCGAGCGGCAACATTAACACAACACGCAATTTCATAAAAAACAAAGAGTGATATAAAAAAAAAAATATGCTACCATATATTTTATAACATGCTACCATATATTTTATGATATGCTGTCCAGTGCGCTACACCCCTTTTAGATCTATAAACCATATAACTCACAAATAAAAGCTTAATTTTCCAGCTACATTTTGACGGGTGAAAAAAATAGTAGAAATTTCTGTCTCCAATTGGCCCCATACAATTATGAAAAGATGATTTAGAAATTAAAATTAAATTTAATTAGTTTGGCTGAATCTGGCTTTGTTTTTGGCTAACTATGCTGGCCCTCGTTTTCGCTGATACAGACCAATAATGATAGTAATTATTAGTTTATTTGGTAAAGATAAAGGTTGAGCTCATCAAACAATTATTAGCAGAAACGGTAGTATGATTAACAGGTAACCAAACAATTACTTAGCAGACCATTATTACTATAAAATCGTTTGCAGTATGCAAATTTCAAGGGAGCGATAGCCCATAGTCAGTCTCTCCAGTCGCAGGTAAGGATGTTCGTGAGCCTGAGCTCGACTCATTCATTAAATGATTTAAAAGAATAAAATATACATTAAGGGAGTATACGAGCTTAAACGAGTCGAGCTTCAGCTTAAACTCAGTTAAATGAATTGAGAATGAGCTCAACTTATCAAACTCAACTCAAGCTCAAGCCGAACTAGATGTGACTCCAAACAAGTTCAAGCTGGCCGAGCTCGAGCTCGGCTCCCTTTCTCCAGGCACATAAGACATTTGAAATATAAGGCTTTGTTTTTTAGATTATGGCCGAAGAGAAAAGAATTTTAAATGGTATTTTTATCTTAAAAAAGATAAATTATGTATTAATTATTATAATTTTTCATAGGTTAAAGACTAATGATTTACGATCAAAGTAATGCGGAGGGCCATCTTCGTGCAACAACTCATTATATGAACCACTCAAATTCTTGCTTCAAGCTTCAGCGATGCCAGAAATGTTTTTCCTTTCACGCAACCGACTGCACGCCGTTGAAGCAAACAATGGATCCGATGCTCATTTTTTAAATCTCAATTTTTGGAATAAATTCTCAGAAAACCTCTTACCGGTAGAAAACATCAAATTTTGATGTAAAATAACAAATTACTCCATGTAAATAACCAATCCTTCCTTGGCCGACAAAAAGTTAATCTTTTCTTTAAAGGGGTATTTTCTTATTTTTATCGAACTTTATGTGTTCTGTTTGTAGGTGGTTCATTGAGGCTATTAGGCAACTTTTAAAGTTAAGGCAGTACTCTGTTATTTGCCTAAACATTAAATGCCCTTTTGTAATTTCTCTCCCTATTAAAAAGAACACCTGCCTTGACTTGGTCACGGTATCGTCAACACAGTGAGGCACTTGCCACGTGCCCTTACCAGCTGTGGACGGGTAGGTGCCAATTCGCTCACAAGGTCCAATTACTGCCCCGAATTAAATCAGATATCTTCAACCAAATCTGATAAAGTAAAAATGGATCTGAATGATAATCAATCCAATTAAATTTCGAGACTAAGCCCCAATGTGACTAAAGAAGATCCAACTAAATCAAATCTGGTCACTTGATGGAAGGAAGGTCCAATGAAAGGAAACATAGCGACGTACAGCTTGGATATGGCTTGGGGGTTTTAGGCTCTAAATTCTAATTACTGGCTGTTTTGGTTTCTGGATTCGGATGTCTTTCTTGGGAGGTGCTCAGATCCACGTACATTTGAGAAAAAAATGCAAACGGACAACCTTAATTAGAGACATTTTTTGTAATTTACTTTTTTTTTTTTTCATTTGCTTTCTTAAACTGTTTGGTGGAATCTACACCAAACTCTTAATTTTAAGCTATTCTTTGGAAAACAAGAGAGTGTTCTACACCAAACCTGAATTATATTGTATGTAAAGGCATATGTCACTACTTGGCCCATTCTTTCATTGGGCTTGGGATCCTATATTTGGCGGATAATAATCCGGCCACTAGTAGTTTCAGTTACTCTCTTAAAAGGGTTAAGATTAAAGACAACCAACTACTTCACAACCTCCTTTATAAGTTTCTTATAAAAAAATTCTTCATCTTACATGTGAGATTGGAGTGTTACAACATGCAGAATTTTTATGTCAAACACAAACACAAATTTTTGCTTTATATTCAATAAAGTGTGGGAAAGATAGGCCAAATGACAGCTACTTGTTAATAAGTATTCCCTCGAAGACTGCTAGGTACGACTCAACAAGTCAGCCTTTACCGACAGTTGTCAAGAATTGTTGCAAAATATAAGCTTGATTATGCACTATCACAGGGCATGCACAGGTCAAGGTTATAAGTTCATATCGTAGATAACCTAAATATGTCATTGCCGAATCCAATATGGTTAAAAGAACCAAAACCTTACAAACCATATCCCTTTCTCTCCGAATCAATATGTAATTAGGCAGAGGGATGAAATGTATTCATGACCCATGCAGGCATTCATGGTAGATAATCCAGAACATGTGAAACAATAGGGGCTGTTTGGTGTTCAATAATTCTACATCAAAATTTGAGATAGATTCATGAAATACTATGTTACAGCGATATGCAGTTTTGGTAACAAATTACTACTAGTGACAAACAGCCTAATACAGCCTTGGTGTTTTGTTTTTCTATCTTTTTTTAATGATCTCAAATTAAAGCCATTCTTTAGAGCACCTTATTTTCGAACCTGGCTCGCTTTGTGCACGCCAAATACCCTCAAAAGTAAGACGACGGCAATACAAGTGGACTAAGAGTAGACTTGGTCTTTTCTGAAAGGCCATGCACAGTGCACGCCGTGCACATAACCAGATCTCCCTCTTTCCTGAATACAGGTATAGCAACTCATTGCAGCCACATTCGATCGGCTTAGTGTTTGCTCTCATTGCAGCCACATTCGATAGGCTTAGTGTTTGCTTACGGTCGCGGTTCAAACAACTTTTTCTCTTTCGCCTTACTGGGTGCTAAATTTAAGCAGCTATTGAAAAGAGATGTGGACAAAGTTGGCTGGACCTTATCTCTTGCATAAATGTAAAGTGTCCTCAACTGGTTCATGCTACAGATGCTTGCAAAAATATGATTTCTTAACTAATTTCGGGCCTCGGCATCCTAAAAAAACTTCATCATCTAGATAAATAAGCACCATAATCTTGCAAATACAATATACAGGTACAGGCCTAATTCGTTTTCTTCTCTCTCTTTGTCTCTGCAGAAACACAGACGAATCAAACAGGAAATTCATGACACCGCATACTCACATGTTTAAAGCGGCTTCCCACGTACCCAACTACTTGATTTGCTAAGCGAAGCCAACCATGAGAATGATCTCCAACATCCAGGATTTCATCTATGTTTTACACGTCTTCTGGAGGTCTTGCAGCAGGAAGCTGCGCAAACCTGCCCATGTGCCCGGCGCCGTGCCCTTCCGTCTCCTCCTCCCAACACCCTTCATCGAAGTTCTGAGCGTAGCTCAAGGGGTCGTACCGGAAACCGCCCCGTCTTACTCTGAACCTCCTCCTCCTGAGCGCTCTGCTGAGCCTGAACCACCTCCGGAACCTGCCCTTGAGGTTGCCCCAGCAGGAACTGAACCTGACGGGGCCTTCTTGATCTCCCCGAGGCAAAGGTTGATCCTCCATTTCTGAACCGATCGCCTTCTATCTCGAAGTCCGGTCGTTGAAATCAAATGAGATTCTCGCCGGACTCAATCACGATTTCCGGCTAATTTATCGGGAGCGAAAGCGGAGCAAGCAGTAGAGTGGCGGAAGGACGAAGGGAAGAGGGAGGAAGGCGTGGAAGAGAGAGGGAAGTTAGATGAGCAGCGGGGAGAAGGGAGGAGGCGGGTTGGGCCACTCACGGCACATTCCGCGCGCCAAGCGAATCTTTCTTGATCATTGAGGATCGATCGCGTCGCCCTTCTCTCCTGCGTTGTCACCTGGGGCCGGGCCCTTTTATCAGTTTAATGAGAAATTACCAGTTCTTCGCAGCCATTTGTTAGAATTTCCAAACATCAGCCTAGAAATTCGTTGTTTTCGATAAGACGCACGCGCGCCTCTCATTCTTTTATATTTTGGGCATGAACGTATGCTTTTAGCTATCAATGTTCTCCGCTTTTTGTTGCTGGACTAAACTTTCTGCCACCCGCGGGGATGCTTCTTTCATTACCGTCTCCCGTTAAACCAAAAAATATAACTTGTCCTGCAAAATCATGACTTGCTTAAACAAAAATTATAGATCTAACGGTTTTTTAATTTAATTTAGCGAAGCTTTTTTTTTTTGTTCGATCAATTAGTTACTGATTACTCACAATCTTTATGCGCATATTATCATTTCATGATGCATGAAATAACTTTTGTAAAGATTTTTAAGGCTTAAGAAGTAACTTTAAATATGTTCTCTTATTTCATCTAAATTTCTTATTTTGGACCCTCGAGGCGAGCGAAAAGAGGAGGGCTTCGGCTCTCATTCGAGCGGTTTGATCAGTCCTCCCGCTCACTCGAAAAATCATGATTTTATGTTTATATACCGTCGTCATTCTTACGAGACACAGTTGTGTGAATAATGGAAAAAGCTGTAGCAGTATCAAGACCATGACGGTTAAAAAAAAAAAAAAGCAAGTTAGCTAATACATAAAACTTTTAGGGATCATAATTGAAATCTTTCAGAGTTGTCCTCAATCTGTGATTTATTTAATAGATTTTACATTAATATATATGAACTGGCCGCATTTCCTCCTTTTGAGCCAAATTTGAAAAGGTGGTTCAAGGATTCTAAATTTCTCAACGTATATGGCTTATGCTCTTGCCAATAGCTACAAGACAGGGTCCGCCTCAACTTGAATTTGGTCACTTGAAAAATGTGAAACTTTGCGCTTTTCTTGCTAGGTTGCACTTTTAGAACGAAAAGTGCTTGTTGACTCTCGTGAAGAGAAATTTATTACTATAAACCGATTCAAATCCACCAGAGTTTTTTCAACCATCGGTGAGCAGTCTGCAGTGCAAAGCTGATAGTGAAGGAAAGAAAAAGAATTGCTTACTTCACGCTTGTCGTCCTTGAAGTGTAGCAGCGCATAACCCGTAGAATTCAAAAAGCACTTTCTCACTTCAGTCCAATTTTCTATATTATTGATTATATAAACAAAGTCCAAATTCTGAAAGTTTTATATTCTAGTGATTAGATTATTATCGGTTCTCCAAATATGCCTCTTATCTATAAATCTCATCATTATACATATATATGTGCAAAACATTTGAAAATATAATGATAGAAAATTAATTCTAAAACTTTGATGTCTAATGAGTTAAGGAACTTAAGAAATTTGGGTTTAAAAGTACTTCCATAAACTTTAACATTTTCTGCATCTATTTATACGGTTCGATTCACACACAAAAATGCTCACAAAAACATGCACTAAAAGAACCCCCCACCCAAAACCAAAAAAAAGAAAGAAAAAAAGAAAAAGAAAGAAAGAAACCAAACTCAAGTAATAAAAAGCGCAGAGTTATACCTCCGTCCATCGATCCTGAAGATATCCCTTTCAAATGCTTTGAATTTTTTGCCATGCATGAAATAGCATCAATATGCCCATCCCTAGCTCCAATAAAAGGTTTTGCAAAAATATCTGAAGTCCACAAGAAGTGGGTAATGGAATAAGGAATATGCAACAAGTAACTATATAAACTTATGTGTAGGAGGTTTACCTTATTCTGCTTAGCTGCACTGAAAGCCCGGACATACTCAACTGCCTTTTCTTGGGGATGAAGGCTGGGATCATAATTTCGAAATACTCTCTGTAATAACAAGGCAAGAAGAACAGATTTAATATGAGACAAGTGTTACCCATCAATGTCAAAGTAGTTATTTAAACATCCAAATTCCAGAGTTGGCATGCATCACACAACATCAAACAATCTAAGATCCAGCAAAATCACCCCTGATTCCAGGGAAGAAGACGTTGATGGCCTTTGCATGACTGCAACATAGAAAGAAGTTTAAAGTGTCATTTTATTCTCTCTTGCTTTAAGTATTTAACTTGACCTCTTCAATGCAATACAATACTCATTAGTTTTTTTTCGAGACAAAAAGAACAAGTTTGTCAAATAAATATTCGAGCAAACCCTCACGAATAAAAACCCAAGAACTATATTTGTGGCTATGATTTAAAGTTTAAACACATTCCAGCTCCCTGGTAGCCAACGAACAATTTGACCATTTTAATAATCAGAAAAATGATCAGACCAGTTGATAACATCTTTTTTTCAGATGAGGTGAAAATTAACTAAGAACCATGATGAGGAAGGACCAAGAATAGTCCAATTTAAAGATACATCCTTCTTAAATAAATGGATTTGAGTTATCAAAAGTGAAACTTTTTGTTCAATTATCCAAAACAAGACGCAAGTGTTGAGCAAAACTATGTATTCAAGTTAGTGAGAACATTCATTGCTTCAAGACGAACTCATTGTTCAAACAAAATAAATAATATTACTGCACAAGAAAACAAGAGATTATCAATAACAAATGCACTCGATATGGTTTATGCCGCCAGCACTTCTTTGAGTTTTCAGGAGTTCTTAGGACCATTATGCAGTCGGAGCACTAAGTTTATATTCCTGTCTAGGTTATGCAGCATGGGAAGTGTTTACGCAGCTAAATTTATGGGTGTCGCTGGCTCAATGCATCCTAAGAATATTGTAGCGTCATAGGGGAAATAATCTGTATAACTAGAAAAACCAGTTTGTGAAAAAGAGAAATCTCGGAGCTCCTCTTTCTTTTCCTTTCCAGTTTTATCAGACCGGAAATGCGCCGCTCTGGCCATCGGTGTAGAACCGATCGAAGATACTCAAGCTGTAACCAGATACCATGGCAACGAAAATCTTTCCGCCTTAGCGACAGTGGATAAGAGCATTAACGTAGTCGCATCTATGCATCAACACTCTATCCATCGATCATGAGACTACAACAAGAATAACCGCCATGGAAGTGAACAACATTACCCACAACCGATAAACCCACTAGAATTACCAAATCTCCAGAACAGAGCGAATTCCCGTCTCACACGTAATGGGAACCAAAGCAACTAAATCATCCAAATCAGAACAGGACCGCCAGATAGCACAGAAAGAGATAAGGGAGCCTGATTAATAAGCATTTCCCAAACTAAACACAAAATGATCAGCAATTTTAACATCAGAATAAGAATGAGCGAAAGAATCTCAAGAACGAGGAACATAAGAAACCCCAATAACTAAAGAGCAACTCCCGATAGAGAGAGGGAGAGGTAGAGATGAGGACCTGGAGGTCTCGACTCCTTTCGCGGGTGAATTCATCTTCCGATCGAGAGACAGCCTTGACCTTCATGGTGGCCCGTGAAGGCGGGAAAGGGTTTCTAAGATAGACACAGTTCCCGTGAACAAGCAAGAGAGGCGGCCGGCGGCCCGCCCGCTACAGATTCAATTGAGAAGAACGTTCAGGCCGACACCACGATAGAGAGCTCGACACCACTCTCCTAAGGCTGGGTGGTTCCTCTGAGCCGTTCCCCTGTGGCTCTCGCGGGCTTCCCTGTTAGGCTGGGCATCGGGCCGGGCCGGGCCGGCCCTGACCGATAAAGTTCGGGCCGGGCCGGGCCGGCCCTGACCGATAAAGTTCGGGCCGGAACGGCCCGACGGGCCGCTGGGTCGGGTTCGTGCCCAGCCCGGATATATGAAACCCAAGCCCGGGCCTGGCTCGGCATAATAAAATAATATTATTTTAAATTTATAAAATAAATTTTTAAAATTAAAATAATATTTATTAGTAATAAATATATGATATTAAAATTAAAAAATATATATTTTAATTTTTAACGGGCTTAACGGGCTGACCCGGGCCGGCATACCAGGCTCAGGCCCGGCCCGGATTTTTCCCTAGTCGGGCCCGGGCCCGGCCCGGCCCGGCCAGCTTTTTCCAAGGCCCGGGCCCGAGCCCGTGGCGGGCCGGGTACCGGGTACCCGGCGGCGGCCCGGCCCGGTGCCCAGCAAGAAAGTCCTCTATATTACATTTGTCTGTGTCCAGTGTCCATGTGAAGGACTCGCAGCCAAAGCCCTGCGAGGTCGGCAAAAGGTTTTATAGGAAGACGTTTGATGAACACCAATTCTTTTTTTCAGGTGTATCGGGCGAGATGAACCCTACTCATGTAAAAGCAACTTCACAACTGTGCTACTTTTCTAAAATCTTTTCATTTTCCAAGTTTTATATTTAGCTGCTTTACAGGGATTTGGGTTTCGAGCAAAAGCTTTGAAGGAGAATAGTAAACCGAACTGTCCAAGGTACAAAATGAAACAAGTTTACTTTTAAATTAACAGTTTATTCGAAACTTAAATAGATAAAGAGAAATAATTTTGAAAATTAAATATAAAGGTTATATAAGGTTATAAGCTTGAAGTCATTTAAAAGCACTTAATTCCCCACGGAAACATTATTTTGATAAAACCCTAAAAAACGTGAAAATTAAAAAAAATAGTAATCCTTTGAGATTAAGGTGAAAGATGATTGAACACTTGAAAAATTCTGGAAAATTATTTTAATAAAACCCTAAAAAACGTGAAAATTAAAAAAAAAAATAGTTATCCTTTGAGATTAAGGGTGAAAGATGAATGAACACTTGAAAATTTCTAGAGAACCAAGATGGGGAGACTGCTGGACAGACATGAAAATAATCAAACCGCGAACCAAATCCTGTCCAGAGCACACGGGGAACAGGAGGACGGCCTGTTCATGGCTTGCCAAAAATGAGGACGCCCTGTTCATGGCTTGCAGGTATCTTTAGTATGTGGTAATTGGCTCTCAAAAACTTATATCAAGTGGGCATGAATGTCCGGAAACTTATATCAATTTCTTCTTCTGAAATTAGTTCCTCGTTTTGCGAATATCAATGGATCTTTTTTGGTGGTTTCATAAAGAAAATAGGATTCAATTATTAACAAGATTCAGATTCTACAAGCAGACTAATTCACAGAGGTAAAATTGAACACCCATAGCGTTGGAGGAATGAGAAGAGACCATAGATGTCAAAAGGGTGGCCTTGGTTCAATTCTCATGCGTGTCAGCGCCTTGCACAAGCCAAAGCAAAGTGAATCCCTTGAGATCACATGCAGGAAAAAAGTAGTCGAGCTGCTTGGTCCGCACAAGGAAAAATAGAAAAATCATGTACCATCAAATATTATATTTGACTAATATGAATTAACAAAACAGAGAATAAGAATTCGACTAAGAGTTATTCTCACATCCTGTATTATCAAATAGTAAAAAATTGCATATAATATGTTTTCAGTTTTCAAATTCAACTACAGTAAATCTTTCTCCAAGCTTTAACGTTTTTCTATCATATGATGAAGTTGTATTGAATTTAAATACGGACCACCATAAGATTGAATCACAATTGCTACTTTATAAGCAATGTAATACGTCGTCAAATATTAATTTATTCTAACTTTATAAAGGAACATAATGCAACGAGTGGCAAGCTACTTCGAAAAAAGGGTTTGGGTTTCAAATCTTATGGTCACTGTCATTTTCTGATGTGCTACTCTTGTATACTGCAAACAGTGGCAAACACTAATCTTGAGTTAAAAAGTGAAACCGTAAATTTACTTAAATACTGAAACAGCTCTAGAAGAATCCAGAAGTTTGACGGCTTTCATTTTTGGAATCTTGGGACATGATTTCCAATATATTTTGCGGCCCAGGATTGAAGTCACCTCCTGGCCATTACCCATTTCATAACTTCATGCATTTTCACCCTTTGACGTTATTCCGAACCATTTTACTTCTCTTGATTGTTTATGACTTTGTCATTCCAGGATTCTTAATTAATGTACAGCTTCCATACCCATTTTAATCTTAACTTCATACATTTTCAACCTTTGCCATGATTTCGTACCATTTTATTACTCAACTGTTTATGAATTTGTCGTTCTCGGATTATTAATTAATTTACAGCGTAGCCTTCTTAGGATGCATTTATACAGAATACAGTTTTCTCTTTGACTTAAACGCATCAACAGAAACATTAAAATTAGACAATAGCAAAAGTGCAAGTTCTGGCTCATCTCAGGGAATACATGACATTTTAAACCATTCTCAGACAAGTTATCTTTGTAAAAGTTCTATACAAAACATGGTTTTTTCATCACATTGGTCCAATTTCATGTTTATCATGAACCATTCATGCAATACATGTTCATTTTTCTCTTAAGGATAATAAACAGTTATTCCACTCACTTAATCGCATTGACTGTTATGTAGCCTTGTTCTCAATGATGGGGCTTGATGCCAGCTCTTATATCGCATCGTGGTGACTAATGGCTGTTTTAGTATTGACAAAGCAAAGTCCAACAAAGCTCAAAGAAGATGAAGTAACTCAATGCACAAATCAAAAATATCAAAATGAATAGGCAGCCCTACATCACAAGGGCCATCTTACTCAGGGACAATCCCCCCTTTATGAATGCCCCTGTGATTTTGCCACTGCACAAAGCCAATATGCTTACACATGCACGCACAAACGCACATGCACACGTACACGGGGTTTTGAAAGGAAATATTCCACTAGATATCTACTCTAACAATAGTTAAAAAATTTCACAATGCTAGACATAAACTGAACGAGAACGAAACGATCAAAAGTAAAAGAATAATGAGAATTTAACAATGTGTTACCCCATCATAACCCAAGGACGGGACTGGGTGTTAAAGTAATAGGACTAGAACGAAAAACCAAACAATATTTCAGTGATCTGAAAGGTACCTAACTAATTGTGCCAAACTAGAGAGATACATGCTACAAGCCTTTCCCGTCTCTGGTGGTCAAAGCTCAAAGGGTGCTGATAGAAAGGTTTCTGCATACACGGATAACTAGATCAGAGACACAGGTGAAAATAACAGCACAAATACAAAATCTAAACAGGAGTCAAGAATATTGTCGTTTGGACCAAGTGCGGAAGGCCTTCGTCGAATCTTGAATTTGTCTCAAGAATTCATAAGCATTTTTTACAGTCAATTTCTTTCTACTTTCCTATCAAGAATCCTTAATGTGATAAGGTGGTGAACGTAACCAATGGAGTCTGCTATTTACAGAAAGACCAATGGAAGAAAATAATTGCAGTATGGGGAAAATCAAAGTCATGCACATATTTTACCTAGAGGATTATTCTCAAGCCTAAACTTTAGGAGAATGAAGCTGCTCCGCGTAGTAGGATTGATAATACGAAAGATTGCCTGTGATCTGTAAAACCTATATAAGACATTCATGCCCATACAACAGAGACCATCGATGCACCATACGATAGCCCGTTCCCAACTCTAAACTCCACGGTTTCCACCCTATAGCGATCAGGATTGTAGGAGATGGTGTAGCTTTTTCGTGAGAAGTTTTCCTGTGAAAAATCTTCTACGTACAACCAAAATAAAATCTCGCCGTCTTGTGTCGTGCCCATATAAGTTGTGGACGCATGAAATATACCCATAGCATTACGAAGAAAAGGAAAATCAACATCATGTTGTCTGACCCAAATAAAATTATGATAATCCTCCATCACTCAGAACTTCATCTTTAAACCTACAAGGTCAAAACGAACCACAGACAAAGACCCTTGAAAATTGACAAGGGAGTCAAAAGTCACATCAAGGAAAGGACCTTCTAGCACTCTGACCATTTGAAACATCGCTTGACTATGTCCAAAGTTGTTATACCTAAAACTCTCTCATCACAAAAAAAACAGTAGATGATCCCTATTTTTTCGAAAAAAAATAGTTGCACTTTTCGTGTAGTTACACTTAACACCTAATGTTCTTGATGCAAGGTACATTGTCCTATTGTCCCTTTTTATACTAGAAACTGATGTTTATTTGTGTTTTTTTTTTAAATAAATAATTACACTTTTCGTGTAGTTACACTTAACACCTAATGTTTTTGATGCAAAACATTTTGTCATTTTATATTAAAAAATGATATTTGTTAGTGGCTTTTTGAGAACGTTTCAAGAAAAAATAGTTACACTTTTTTAGGCCTCTAAGTGCATACCATAGACAGAGACCCTTAAAAGTTGGCAACGAAGTCAAAAGTCACATCAAGGAAAAGACCTTATGGCACTCTGACCGTTTGAAACCTCTTCTCGACTATGTTAAAAGTTGTTATACCTAAAACTCTCTCGTCATAAAAAAAACTTGTGGACGGCGCCATTCACGATGGACTTACTGACCAATTGTAGGTCGCAAGAAGGACTCGCTCCATCGAGGTTCCTCCACGAGATGTCAATGCCGATGGAGAAATATCTTGGCCTTAATCTTACGAAAATCCTCCACGACAAGCAATTTGTAGACCCTCGAAGTGGGATCACTGACGATTTCACATATATTTGGATAGAAGTTGTCAGACCTTGGAGGAATGAAACTGCTCCGTGCATCAACGTTGATGATTTAAAAGATTATCTGCCTTGTGTCAAGCAAGAAGAAACATTCATGCTCATACAACAGAGACCATCATCGCTTCAGCAATAGAGGGTAAGGTTGTCATCGAACTTGACGTTAAGGTCATCACTGAACTTGTCTGCCAAGGTCTGGTGCCAGAGGTCATTCAAAACCCTAAACCAGATATGTTGTACATCGAAGACACATAGTTCCTCGTCCTAATCAATGATAAAAGAGGGTCGCTGGTGGAGCTTGGCAAAATGAAGGTAGGTTGCTACGAAATCCTGTGAGTCGATCAGTCGACGCCACTCCTTGCAGACGCTTCTGAACTTGAGCAAGGCCTTCACTGGAAGGCGCAAGAGGATTTCCACCGGCAAGTCATTGTTGATGAACAAAGCCATCGACACCGATGCATCCTCATCTTCTATGAAAATTATTGGACGCATAATCCCTCCTTCAGAAAGAAAATTTTTTGGCCACAAACGAAGAAATAATGACTCTCCCTAGACTCTATGGATATATGGACGGATCGTCGAATAAACATAAGTTTCTAGTATAAAAAAGGACAATGTACCTTGCTTGAAGAACATTAGGTGTTAAGTTTAACTACACGAAAAGTGTAACTGTTTTTTTTTTCAAAAAATTCTCAAAAGCCACCAATAAACATCATTATCTAGCATAAAAAGACAAAATACTTTGCATCAAAAACATTAAGTGTTTGTTACTACATGAAAAGTGTAAATATTTTTTTTTTTGAAAAATTCTCAAAAAACCACAAATAAACGTTAGCTTTTAGTATAAAAAATGACAAAGTACCTTGCATTAAAAACATTAGGTGTTAAGTCTAACTACATAAAAAGTGTAACTATTTTTTGTTTTTGAAAAATTCTCGAAAGCCACAAATAAACATCATTTTCTAGCATAAAAGGACAAAATACTTTGCATCAATAACATTAGGTGTTAAGTGTCACTACATGAAAAGTGTAACTATTTTTTTTCGAAAAATTCTAAAAAAACCACAATTAAACATCACTTTTTAGCATAAAAAGGCAAAAAACCTTGCATCAAGAACATTAAGTTTTCAGTTTACCCACATTAAAAGTGCAACTATTTATTTTCATATGGTTAAGAACAAGTTTAGTATTCTCTCACACTATGTTTTTTACTCCAACCCAAAAACTTGGACTCATATTACATGTAAAACGAGCAGATAAACAACTCGAATTTTCCTGACGACTGATTCCCTTACGTTGATTGCTACGCATGAAGCAGAAGAGTGATTTTTATGGTGATGATGGTGGTGACGATGATGGTAGTGATGTTCATAATGGTGGTGATGATGATGGTGGTAGTGATGTTGGTAATGGTGGGAATGATGGTGGTGGTGATGATAATGGTAGTGATGTTGATGTTGATGATAATGGTGGTAATGGTGATGGGTATTGCATGTAAAGCGAGCAGCTAAACAACTCGACTTTTCCTGACGACTGATTACCCTACGTTGATTGCTACGCATGAAGCAAAATAAGTAGTTACACTTTTAATGTAGGTAAACTGAAAACTTAATGATCTTGATTCAAGGTTTTTTACATTTTTATGCTAAAAAGTGATGTTTAATTGTGTTTTTTTTAGAATTTTTCAAAACAAAAATAGGTACACTTTTCATGTAGTGACACTTAATACCTAATGTTATTGATGCAAAGTATTTTGTCCTTTTATGCTAGAAAATGATGTTTATTTGTGGCTTTCGAGAATTTTTCAAAAAAAAAAAGTTACACTTTTTTTGTAGTTAGACTTAACACCTAATGTTTTTAATGCAAGGTACTTTGTCATTTTTTATACTAAAAGCTAAAGTTTATTTGTGGTATTGTGAGAATTTTTCAAAAAAAATATATTTATACTTTTCATGTAGTAACAAACACTTACTGTTCTTGATGCAAAGTATTTTGTCTTTTTATACTAGATAATGATGTTTATTGGTGGCTTTTGAGAATTTTTTGAAAAAAAATAGTTACATTTTTCATGTAGTTAAACTTAATACTTGATGCAAGGTACATTGTCCTTTTTTATACTACAAACTGATGTTTATTTGTGTTTTTTTTATTTTTTGAAAATAAATAATTACACTTTTCGTGTATTTTCACTTAACACTTAATGTTTTTTATGCAAACTATTTTGTCTTTTCATATTAGAAAATGATGTTTGTTAGTGGCTTTTTGAGAATGTTTGAAGAACAAATAGTAAGGCCTCCAAAGTGTGTATCACAGATATAGTCCCTTAAAAGTTGGCAAAGAAATCAAAAGTTAGATCTAAAAGATCTTTTGTCTTCTATCAAGCAAGAATAAACATTCATGCCCATACAACAGAGACAATCATCGCTCCAGCAATAGAGGGTAAGGTCGTCACTAAACTTGTCTACCAAGGTCTGGTGCTAGAGATCTTTCAAAACCTTAAAACGGATATGTTGCGCATCGAAAACACATAATTGCTCGTTCTAATCAATGATGAAAGAAGGCCACTAGTGGAACTTGGCGAAATAAAGGTGGGTTGCCACGAAATCCTATGAGTCGATCAGTCGACGCCACTCCTTACAGACACTTCTAAACCTGAGCAAGGCCTTCACTGAAAGGCGTAGTAGGATTTTCACCAGCAAGTAATTGTTGATGAACAAAGTCATCGACACCGATGCATTTTCTATGCAAATTATTGGACGTATAATCCATTCTTCAGAAACAAGATGTAATGTAGTTTGTCCTTTTTTATACTAAAAATTGATGTTTATTTGTGGTTTTTTGAAAATTTTTCAAAAAAAAATATTTACACATTTCATGTAGTAACACTTAACATCTAATGTTCTTCATGCAAAGTATTTTGTCCTTTTATTCAACAAAATGATATTATTAGTGGCTTTTGATATTTTTTCGAAAAAAAATAGTTACACTTTTCGTGTAGTTAGACTTAAGACCTAATATTCTTGATGCAAGGTACTTTGTCCTTTTTTATACTAAAAATTGATGTTTATTTGTGGTTTTTTTTAAAACTTTTCGAAAATAAATAGTTACACTTTTCATTTAGTTACACATAGCACCTAATGTTATTGATGCAAAGTATTTTGTCATTTAATGCTAGAAAATGATGTTTATTTGTATCTTTCAAAAAATTTAAAAAAAAATAGTTACACTTTTTATGTAGTTAGACTTAACACCTAATGTTTCTTAATGCAAGGTACTTCATCATTTTTTGTACTAAAAGCTAATGTTTATTTGTGGTTTTTTTGATAATTTTTCAAAAAAAAAAATTTACATTTTTCATGTAGTAACACTTAACACCTAATGTTCTTGATGCAAAGTATTTTGTATTTTTAAGCTACAAACTCATGTTTATTGGTGGCTTTTGAGAATTTTTCGAAAAAAAATAGTTACACTTGTCGTGTAGTTAGACTTAACACTTAATGTTCTTGATTCTTTTATATTAGAAAATGATGTTTGTTAGTGGCTTTTTGAGAATGTTTCAAGAAAAAATGGTTATAACTTTTTAGGCGTCCAAAGTGTGTACCACAGACAGAGTCACTTAAAAGTTGGCAAGGAAATCAAAAGTTGGATCTGAAAGATTTTCTGTCTTGTTTCAAGCAAGTAGAAACATTCATGCTCATACAAAAGAGACTGTCATCGCTCCAGCAATAGAGGGTAAGGTCGTCACTGAACTTGTTTGTTAAGGTTTGGTGCGAGAGATCTTTGAAAACCCTAAAACGGATATGTTGCGCATCAAAGACACATAGGTCTTCGTCCTGATCAATGATGAAAGAGGGTCGCTAGTGCAACTTGGCGAAATAAAGGTGGGTTGCTACGAAATCCTGTGAGTCGATCAGTCGATGTCATTCCTTAGAGACGCTTCTGAACCTGAGCAAGGCCTTCACTGGAAGGCGTAGGAGGATTTCCACCAGCAAGTAATTGTTGATGAACAAAGTCATCGACACCAATGCATTTTCTATGCAAATTATTGGACATACAATACCTCCTTTAAAAACAAGATGCAATGTAGTTTGTCCTTATTTATACTAAAAATTGATGTTTGTTTGTGGTTTTTTGAAAATTTTTCAAAAAAAAATATTTACACATTTCATGTAGTAACACTTAACACCTAATGTTTTTCATGCAAAATATTTTGTCATTTTATGCTACAAAATGATATTATTAGTGACTTTTGATATTTTTTCGAAAAAAAATAGTTACACTTCTCGTGTAGTTAGACTTAAGACCTAATATTCTTGAAGCAAGATACTTTGTCCATTTTTATACTAAAAACTGATGTTTATTTGTGGTTTTTTAGAATTTTTCGAAAATAAATAGTGATACTTTTCATGTAGTTACACTTAACACCGAATGTTATTGATGCAAAGTATTTTGTCTTTTGATGCTAGAAAATGATGTTTATTTGTGGCTTTCGAGAATTAAAAAAAAAATAGTTACACTTTTTATGTAGTTATACTTAACACTTAATGTTTCTTAATGCAAGGTACTACTCGTAGTTGTGGTTAGTGAATTTATTTCACTATCAAACTTATATCCTTTTAAATATTAAACATGACTTGGTTTATAAATTATTCATCAAATCTGCATATGCATCAAAAGAGTTCTTCCACCAAGTTGCGGACATTCCTGCAAGCAATCCTCCAATTGTGGCCCCTTCCGCGAGGAGTCAAAGAACATGAGACTTGTTCCGCTAGTTAGTTGGCTATCTTTATTTGGAATATACCTACATACTTGTTTTATTCTTAAAAGGACGATGTTCAAAAATATCAAAAATAAAACTAGCAGAGAGTGCAGGAGAGTGTACTTGTTCCATTGATACACCCTTAAAAGGGTAAATTTTTGTTGCATTACTTTTTTTTTAAATAAGAAAAACGAAAGTCGAAAACCATCAATATCTGAACCCTGAGTAAATGCGTAAAAAATAAAGTAGCTGATCAGATAAGCGAGCTGTATTGACCACATCACATCGTCGTGATTTCTTTTCAAGAAATAAAACTAATTTAGTTAATTAAAAAAGAGAGCTCAGTTTATCGAGAACGCGTTTATCAGATCTGGCAATGAGTCGCATGCATCTGCCACTCCACTCCAGCGGTGTAGCCACAGGTGGGCTGGGATGAAGAGACCTTCTCACACTTCGACCGTTTGAAACCTCACCTCGACTATGTCAAAAGTTGTTATACATAAAACTCTCTCGTCATAGAATATCTAGTTGATGGCCCCAATCATGAGGGGCTTATGGACCAAATGTAGGTCGCAAGAGGGAATTGCTCCATCGACGTTCCTCCACGAGATGTCAATGCCGATGGAGAATATCTTGACCTTAATCGCATTAAAATCCTCCACGACAAGCAGTTTGTACACCCTCGAGATAGGATCACTGATGATGTTTTTGATGCAAGGTACTTTATCATTTTTATATTAGAAACTGATGTTTATTGGTGGCTTTTTGAGATTTTTTCAAAAAAAATAGTTACACTTCTCGTGTAGTTACACTTAAGTCTTAACACCTAATATTTTTTATACTATGTATTTTGTCCCTTTATACTAGAAAATGATGTTTATTGGTGGCTTTTTGAGAATGTTTCAAAAAAATAGTTATACTTTTTTAGGCCTCTAAGGTGCGTACCACAGATAGAGACCCTTGAAAATTGGCAAGGAAGTCAAAAATTACATCAAGGAAGAGACCTTATGGCACTCCAACCGTTCAAAACTTCTCCTCGACTATGTTAAATGTTGTTGTACCTAAAACTCTTTCGTCACAAAAAAGCCGGCAGACGGCCCCATTCACGAGGGACTTACTGAACAATTGTATGTCACAAGAAGTAATCGCTCCATTGACGTTCCTCCATGAGATGTCAATGCCAATGGAGAATATAATGACCTTAATCCCATTAAAATCCTCTACGACAAGTAGTTTGTAGACCTTCGAAAAGGGATCACTGATGATTTCACATATGTTCGGATAACCAATACAAGACTTTGGGAGAATGAAGCTGCTCCGCGAGGGTTGATGATCTAAAAGATTACCTGTGATTTGTAAAACTTGTCGAAGACATCCATACTCTTATAACAGATACCATCATCGCACCAGCAAAAGATAGTAAGGTCACCATTGAACTTGGGTGCTAATGTCTGGCCTGAAAAGGATATGTTGCACATCAAAGAAATAGATTTTACTCGTCCAATTCAATGACGTAGGAGGGTCGCTGGTGGAGCTTGGCTAAGTGAATGTGCATTGCTACAAAATCATGGGAATCTATCAAACGATGCCACTCCTTGCAAACACATCGAAACCTGGGCAAGGCCTTCACGCGAAGACGTAGGAGGATTTCCTCCAGCAAGTCGTTGTTGATGAACAGATGGCACACCTATGCATCATCATCCTCCATGCAAATTATTGGACGCATAATCCCTCCTTCAAGAGCAAGATTTTTGCCCTCATCCTGGATCGAAGTCGATGCATCCCCATCCTGGATCGAAGTCGATGCATCCCCGTCCTCCCCGTCCTCCATGCAAATTATTGGACATATAATCCATCCTTCAGAAGGAAGATTTTTACCCTCGTCCTGGATCGACACTGATGCATCCTCATCCTCCTTGCAAATTATTGGACCTATAATCCCTCCTTTCGAAGGAAGATTATGATTTTTGCCCTCGTCTTGAATCGACACTGATGCATCATCGTCGTCCATGCAAAGATTCTTGCCCTCATCTTCCATGCTAATTCGAGCATCTAATCCCACCTTGGCCAACACGTCTTTTTCCCAATCGTGAAGGTTGCCAAAAAAGTAGCAGCGACAGCTACTTCCAGCGTATGGAAACAGAATTCAGGTCGTGTGCTTCTTCTCAGTCGTCTGTGGTTGGATTTGGCTGGAAATTGGTCGGGAGGTAGCAGACGCCTAGGCGATTCTACTGTGGTGATCCTGCATGTCGAGAGAAACTGAGACACTGTTTGTTACGAACACTTCTTTTTCCCAATCGTGAAGATTGTCGGAAAAGTAGTTGCGACCAGTGTTATCCGTATCGTACGATACGGACGCGTATCGTACGATACGTATCGTCTGTATCAACATAAACGATACGACACACATTAAATAAACGATACGCATGCGTATCGCACGTGTATCGTCCGTATCGTGCGATACGGGGGCCGTATCGTACGATACGGGCGATACACCACCGTATCGTACGATACGGGAGAAAATACATATTTCTTTATTTTTTAAAAGTTTAAACACTCCTCCCCCTCTCTCTTCTTGTATTTAAAGACTCCAATAGACGTAGGAGGGATAGATTTTGCCCATTTTCATAAAAAATAATCAAGGATCCATCAATTTGGGAGATATTATCATTGAATCAGGAAAAATGATAACTATATGTTTTGAACTTATAAAATTGTGATGTAATCTAACTATCTAAGTCCTAAAACTCCAAGTCCTAGGACTCTAAGTCCTCAGATTCTATAAAATTTTCAAGTCTAAAATCGTGATGGATGCTTATATGTTATTCTTGAAGATTTGATTTCTTATTTTTGAATGTGTCGTTGATAGTTGATAACTTGATACACATGAATGTTCCTTATGTATGATGATCTTTTTTATACTTGAATACATTTTTCTTCATTTCTGATTTTTTTGTTCATTTTTTCAGATTTTTTCAGATTTTTCTCTATTTTTTCAGATTTTTAAATATTTTTTAAAATTAAAAAATTAATTTTACGATACGCTACGCTACGTTTGCGATACGTTACGATACGGCGTATAGGTCGGCCCGACCGATACGCGATACGCTACGCCTTTTATAACATTGGTTGCGACAGCTACTTCTCGCGTATGGAAACTGAGTTCAGGCTGTGCGCTCCTTCTTAGTCGTCTGTGGTCGAATTTGGTTGGAAATTGTTCGGGAGGTAATGGACACCTGGGTGATTATAGTGTGGAGATCCTCTGCATCGAGAGAAATTGAGACACTGTTTGTTACGAACACTTCTTTTTCCCAATCGTGAAGGTCGCCAGAAAAATAGCAGCGACAGCTACTTCCAGCTTATGGAAACTGAATTTGGTCGTGCGCTCCTTCTCAAACGTTTGTGGTCAGATTTGCCTGGAAATTGGTCGGGAGGTAGCAGACACCTGGGCGATTCTAATGTGGTGATCCTGCACGTCGAGAGAAACTGAGACAATGTTTGTTACAAACACTTCTTTTTCCCAATCGTGAACGTTGCCAGAAAAGTAGCTGTGACAACTACTTCCGGCATATGGAAACTGAATTCAGGTTGTGCGCTCCTTCTCAGCCGTCTGTGGTCAGATTTGGCTGGAAATTAGTGGGGAGGTAGCCTCACCTAGGCGATTCTAATGTGGTGATCCTGCACGTCGAGAGAAACTGACACTGTTTGTTACAGACACTTCTTTTTTCTGATCGTGAAGGTTGCCGAAAAAGTAGCAGTGACAACTACTTCCGGCATATGGAAACTGAATTTAGGTCGTGCGCTCCTTCTCAGCCGTCTGTGGTCGGATTTGGCTTAAAATTGGTGGGAAGGTAGCAGACACCTGGGCAATTCTAGTGTGGTGATCCTGCACGTCGAGCGAAACTGAGACATTGTTTGTTACAGACACTTCTTTTTCTCTATTGTGAAGGTTGCCGGAAAGGTAGCAACGACAGCTTCTTCCTGCGTATGGAAACTGAATTCAGGTCGTGCACTCCTTCTCAGCCGTCCGTGGTTGGATTTGGTTGGAAATTGGTCTGGAGGTAGTAGACACCTGGGTGATTCTAGTGTGGTGATCCTGCACGTTGAGAGAAACTGAGACACTATTTGTTACAAACACTTTTTTTCCCCAATCATGAAGGTTGTCGGAAAAGTAGCAGCGACAACTACTTCCAGCGTATGGAAACTGAATTCAGGTCGTGCCCTCCTTCTCAAACGTCTGTGGTCGGATTTGACTGGAAATTGATTGGGGGTAGAAGACACATGGGCGATTCTAGTGTGGTGATCCTGCACGTCGAGAAAAACTGAGACACCGTTTGTTACAAAGACTTCTTTTTCCCAATCGTGAAGGTTGCCGAAAAAGTAGCAGCGACAGCTATTTCCGGCGTATGGAAACTGAATCAGGCTGTGTGCTCCTTCTCAGCCGTCCGTGGTCGGATTTGGCTAGAAATTGGTCAAGACGTAGCAGACACCTGGGCGATTCTAGTGTGGTGATCATGCACGTCGAGAGAAACTGAGACACTGTTTGTTACAAATTAAATTTGTAAGAGGGAATTAAATTTGTACGAGGGCGCTAACAAGTCGAGCTACGGAGGAGCTTTAAATATTTGTATACAACCTCGCCAAAAGTTTTGTTAATTACAAAATGCTCATTTTAAATTTGTAAGTATTTTTCTAAATAATTTGATTAGAAAAGTCTAATATTACTTTTTGCTTTTCTTGGTCTGCAGTATAGTTGCAGGAATCCCCGCAAAGGTGATTGAATATGTGGAAGGAAGAGATCTATCACAGACGATGGAGCATGGTATTGCTTAAATGCTCGTAGTTGTGCTTAGTGAATTTATTTCATTGTCAAACTTATATCCTTTTAAATATTAAACATGACTTGGTTTTAGAATTGTTCATCAAATCTGCAGATGCATCAAAAGAGTTCTTCCACCAAGCTGCGGACATTCCTGCAAGCAATCCTCCAACTGTGGCCCCTTCCGTGAGGAGTCAAAGAACATGTGACTTGTTCCGCTAGTTAGTTGGCTATCTTTATTTGGAATATACCCACATACTTGTTTTATTCTTGAAAGGACCATGTTCAAAAATATCAAAAATAAAACTAGCAGAGAATGTTGGAGAGTGTACTTGTTCCATTGATACATCACCCTTAAAAGGGTAAATTTTTGTTGCATTACTTTTTTTTTCAAATAAGAAAAACGAAAGTCGAAAACCATCAATATCTGTGAGTAAATGCGTAAAAGATAGTGTAGCTGATCAGACAAGCGAGCCGTATTGACCACATTGCATCGTCGTGATTTCTTTTCAAGAAATAAAACTAATTTAGTTAATTAAAAAAGAGAGCTCGGCTTATCGAGAACGCGTTTATCAGTTCTGGCAATGAGTCGCATGCATCTGCCACTCCACACCAGCGGTGTAGCCACATGTGGACTGGGATGAAGAGACCTTCTCACACTTCGACCGTTTGAAACCTCGCCTCGACTATGTCAAAAACTGATACATAAAACTCTCTTCATAGAATATCCAGTTGATGGTCCCATTCATGAGGGGCTTACGGACCAATTGTAGGTTGCAAGAGGGAATTGCTCCATCGACGTTCCTCCACGAGATGTCAACGCCGATGGAGAATATCTTGACCTTAATTGCATTAAAATCCTCCACAACAAGCCGTTTGTACACCCTCGAGATAGGATCACTGATGAGTTTGCTTATGGATGACAATCATCAATGTCATCTTGCCCCTTGTTCATCGAACATACGGCAGACATTTCCTCTGAATACATTTACCAATTCATGCGCATCTCAGCTTTGGAGTCCTGGTGAACACTGCAACAGTACCTATCCTACTCCAAGAAGTCACATTTTTGCCAGGAACTTAAACTTTCCATCGCAATGTCCTGATCCTATCTTCTCTTCTCTTCTTTATCCTATCTGCTCTTCCCTTCCCAGCATCTGTGATTGTCCGCCTCCTTGTAGACTGGCTTCGGCAAATGCCTATGCCTGCAAAATGCGCACATTGACTGTTTAGGAATGGGATGAAGAACCAGCCGCTTTAGTGTAGGAACACGACCCACCTAACAATTCGCTTAATCTCTGGAAGGTACTCATAACGATCCACTACAGCATCCTGGTACTCCTGCATCTTCCGTTCTCTTGGAAGCAGCTGAAAAACACACACATTAGCCAGATAGGTCACCTGGGGGCGGGTCCGTCTGTGTATCAGTTTAATGAGAAATTACCAGTTCTTGGGAGCTTTTTGTTAGAATTTCCAAACATCAGCCTAGCAATTTGTTGTCTTTCAATAAAACGCACGCGCGCGTCTCATTTCTTTTATTTTTTGGACATGAACGTTTGCTTTTAGCTGTTAATGTTCTCCTTTTTTTTGTTGCCGGAGTAAACTTTCTGCCACCACCATCGGGGATGCTCCTTTCATTACCTTCTCCCATTAAACCAAAAAATATAACTTGTCCTGCAAAATCATGACCTGCTTAAACAAAAATTATAGATCTAACGGTTTTTTAATTTAATTTACCGAATTTGGGATGATAGTTTCTATTTTTTTTTTTGTTCGATCAATTAGTTACTGATTACTCACCATCTTTACGCGCATATTATCATTTCATGGTGCATAAAATAACTTCTGTAAAGATTTTTAAGGCTTAAGAAGTAACTTTACATATGTTCTCTTATTTCATTTAAATTTCTTATTTTGGGCCCTTGAGGCGAGGAAAAGGATGAGGGCTTCGGCTCTCACTCGAGCAGTTTGATCAGTCTTTCTGCTCACTCGAAAAATCATGATTTTATGTTTATTATGTCCTCATTCTTACGAGACACAGTTTTGTGAATAATGGAAAAAGCTGTAGCAGTATCAAGACCATGAGGGTAAAAAAGCAAGTTAGCGAGTACATAAAACTTTTAGGGGTCATAATTGAAATCTTTCAGAGTTAGCCTCAATCTGTGATTTATTTAACAGATTTTACATTAATAGATGTATAAACTGGCTGCATTTCCTCCTTTTGCGCCAAATTTGAAATGGTGGTTCAAGGATTCTAAATTTCTCAACGTATATGGCTTATGCTCTTGCCAATAGCTACAAGACAGGGTCCGCCTCAACTTGAAAAATGTGAAACTTTGCGCTTTTCTTGCTAGATTGTGCTTTTAGAATGAAAAGTGCTTGTTGACTCTCGTGAAGAGAAATTTATTAGTATAAACTGATTCAAATCCACCAGAGTTTTTTTTCAACCATCGGTGAGCAGTCTGTAGTGTAAGCTTCTATTTGGTAGTTGGAAAAGTGCCACATATAATAATTATATCTAAATAAAGTTTTTCTTGTGAATTTTTTTACAAAAAGATATGGGACTTTTGTAATGTAGCAAAAACATGCCCACGTTTAAATTTCTTTCCCTTGACTTTCTTGGTATGTAATTTCAAGGGCTTGAATGAAAAAATAAATTTAAACCTGAGAACCTTGTTTTTGGTCGCAAGAGGATAAAGGCTCTATCATTGGATGCTTTTAAAAGAAAATTTTTGGTGTGTATTTTTTTTCAAAAAATTGCTTATAGCCTTTAACCCCAACTTTTTAAGAAAGGTAACCATGACCCACTTCCGAGCTGGAGCCTTGCTTGGTTCTGCTATACTTTACGTGCAACTTTACCTGCAACGTCTGTATTTTTGTCGTTACCTGCAACGTCTGTATTTTTGTCGTGCATGGTGCACAACCTTTTATGGCATGCCAATTGTATTCATGGCCCACTTGTTTACGCATACATAATGCACATAAACTTATGCACTGTGCAAATGTATATGCTTCTGCACATGACAGAATTGTTTTTCTACTCCCTCTCTTACCCTGCCCCCACCCCAAAAAAAAAAAAAAAAAAAAAAAAAGCTCCTTCCCATACAAAAAAAAACCCAACTCAAAGGGCTCCTTTTTTTTTATATGTAAATGTATGACCTTTGTACATCTACATGCCCATGCCCAAGCTCACGCACACACACTCACTTAAAAGAGAAATAGCCCCTTTTTCCCACAAAAAAACCTACTTTCTTTTCCCTATTTTTCTGTTTATAAATTGATAAAAGAATCTATTTTTAATATATTAAAGAAAAACTGATGTTGATCAAAGGAAACATCTCAGGTCGCCGTCTTTTGTGAAAGATTCAACTAGAGTGTTCCACCATGGCATCAACTAGAGTGTTCCAGCGTCAATTAGGCAAAGTGAGAAGTAGAGTGTTCCACGGTCAACTAGAAAGGGAGAGCATCCATCTCTCGAGAAACATGACGAGACAGAACGGATCAATTTGTGGCCTTTTGTCAAATCAAAAAGTCTGTGTTGATACATTAAAATATGGACGTCAACATTTCATAATAAACACCTGCAATTTTTGACGTTGGGTAGAGGTTTTGGAACCCTAACAAAAAAGAGAACCTTGCTGGCAACCTGTTCTCATGGATATTCATAAATAGTCCATGAAGCACTAAGGTTGTGTTTGATAGTCTCAGATTCAAGGTTGCATTTAAAAAGTATGCTTCTAAAGATTCTTAATTTATGAAGATGTCAATAACATGGATCTCAAAACCATGTTACATGGAAAAAAACTGTGGATTTGAGATATGAATGGAAGCAGGGGTGGAGCCAGAATTTTTTCTAGGGTCGAGCCAAGACAATTCGTCGGTTGGGTCAGGGTCGGGCCAAAAGGAGCGACGATAGGGCCAAACTAAAAAAATTTAATTTTTTCAATATAAAAAAACAATTTTTTTGTGCGCTCACCCGGACCATGACCCGGCGACCCCCCTCCCTCCGCCCCTGAATGGAAGGTAATCTGACCATAAACTTAGGGGTCTAAGATCCTTTGCAAGTGAAACAAACACACCCTAAGAGCGCCAACTTAGGCCACACATACATTTAGTTTCTGACTGTACCATCCTTTCTCGAATCCTCTCAAAATTGCTTCTTGTAAACCTTGAGAAGCATAATGTAGTTTGTCGGGCTATCAGGTTGATTATAGTCCTCGTGAGCACCACTCCCTTGAGCTGCTTTGGATTCTCTCGGGATGCAGGAAAGAGACAGTCTCAACTTCCCATTGGATTGCCAAAACTTTTTACGGTACTTCTGCTTGCCAAAACCTTAGGTGAAGAAGAGGCAGCATTGGGAGGCATGAAAATTGGTCTTGTATCATAAAAAAACAAAAAGTTGAGTGGATAATTGAGTTCCCAAGAACTCAAAGATCCTCCCTTTTGCACGTCTGCTCCACCAAAGGCCTCTCTTCGCCTTCCCCCTCCTTTTGCCTACACTTGTCTACCACCAATCACGTCCCCCAAAAAACATCCTCTAACTAAGTAATATCTTCTTTCTTTTGTCATGTGTTCTCATTTTATTGGTTTTCTCTCTCTCTTCCTCCGCCTTGCTGACCTCTCATCGTCTACGTCCTCATCCTGGCTTCTTTCACTTTCCCGTGAATTCACCTTTTCTTCTTGCTACCTAGCCTCCTTTGGTCCTTCTGTCTCGTCGCTACCACCTCGTTCCCTTTGGTCTCCTGGCCCCTCTCCTCGTGCCAGGACGATGTTCAAAAATATCAAAAATAAAACTAGCAGAGAATGCTGGAGAGTGTACTTGTTCCATTGATACATCACCCTTGAAAGGGTAAATTTTTGTTGCATTACTTTTTTTTTCAAATAAGAAAAATGAAAGTCGAAAACCATCAATATCTGTGAGTAAATGCGTAAAAAATAGAGTAGCTTATCAGACAAGCGAGCCGTATTGACCACATTGCATCGTCGTGATTTCTTTTCAAGAAATAAAACTAATTTAGTTAATTAAAAAAGAGAGCTCGGCTTATCGAGAACACGTTTATCAGATCTGGCAATGAGTCGCATGCATCTGCCACTCCACACCAGCGGTGTAGCCACATGTGGGCTGGGATGAAGAGACCTTCTCACACTTCGACCGTTTGAAACCTCACCTCGACTATGTCAAAAGCTGATACATAAAACTCTCTCTTCATAGAATATCCAGTTGATGGTCCCATTCATGAGGGACTTACGGAACAGTTGTAGGCCGCAAGAGGGAATTGCTCCATCGACGTTCCTCCACGAGATGTCAACGCCGATGGAGAATATCTTGACCTTAATTGCATTAAAATCCTCCACAACAAACAGTTTGTACACCCTCGAGATAGGATCATGATGAGTTTGCTTATGGATGACAATCATGTCATCTTGCCCCTTGTTCATCGAACATACGGCAGACATTTCCTCTGAATACATTTACCAATTCATGCGCATCTCAGCTTTGGAGTCCTGGTGAACACTGCAACAGTACCTATCCTACTCCAAGAAGTCACATTTTTGCCAGGAACTTAAACTTTCCATCGCAATGTCCTGATCCTATCTTCTCTTCTCTTCTTGATCCCATCTGCTCTTCTCTTCTCAGCGTCTGTGATTGTCCGCCTCCTTGTAGACTGGCTTCGGCAAATGCCTATGCCTGCAAAATGCGCACATTGACTGTTTAGGAATGGGATGAAGAACCAGCCGCTTTAGTGTAGGAACACGACCCACCTATTAATTCGCTTAATCTCTGGAAGGTACTCATAACGATCCACTACAGCATCCTGGAACTCCTGCATCTTCCGTTCTCTTGGAAGCAGCTGAAAAACACACACATTAGCCAGATAGGTCACCTGGGGGCGGGTCCGTCTGTGTATCAATTTAATGAGAAATTACCAGTTCTTGGGAGCTTTTTGTTAGAATTTCCAAACATCAGCCTAGCAATTCGTTGTCTTTCAATAAAACGCACGCGCGCGTCTCCTTTCTTTTATTTTTTGGACATGAACGTTTGCTTTTAGCTGTTAATGTTCTCCTTTTTTTTGTTGCCGGACTAAACTTTCTGCCACCACCATCGGGGATGCTCCTTTCATTACCTTCTCCCATTAAACCATAAAATATAACTTCTCCTGCAAAATCATGGCATGCGAAACAAAAATTATAGATCTAACTGTTTTTTAATTTAATTTAGCGAAATTAGGATGATCAATTTCCATTCTTTTTGTTCGATCAATTGGTTACTGATTACTCACAATCTTCATGCGCATATTATCATTTCATGGTGCATAAAATAACTTGTGTAAAGATTGCTAAGGCTTAAGAAGTAAGTTTCCATATGTTCTCTTCTTTCATCTAAATTTCTTATTTTGGGCCCTTGAGGCGAGGAAAAGGATGAGGGTTTCGGCTCTCACTCGAGCAGTGATCAGTTTGATCAGTCTTCCTGCTCACTCGAAAAATCATGATTTTATGTTTATTATGTCCTCATTCTTACGAGACACGGTTTTGTGAATAATGGAAAAAGCTGTAGCAGTATCAAGACCATGGGGGTAAGAAAGCAAGTTAGCTAATATATAAAACTTTTAGGGGTCATAATTGAAATCTTTCAGGGTTAGCCTCAATCTGTGATTTATTTAACAGATTTTACATTAATAGATGTATAAACTGGCTGCATTTCCTCCTTTTGAGCCAAATTTGAAATGGTGGTTCAAGGATTCTAAATTTCTCAACGTATATGGCTACAAGACAGGGTCCGCCTCAACTTGAATTTGGTCACTTGAAAAATGTGAAACTTTGCGCTTTTCTTGCTAGATTGTACTTTTAGAATGAAAAGTGCTTGTTGACTCTCGTGAAGAGAAATTTATTACTATAAACTGATTCAAATCCACCAGAGCTTTTTTTCAACCATCGGTGAGCAGTCTGTAGTGTAAGCTTCTATTTGGTAGTTGGAAAAGTGCCACATATAATAATTATATCTAAATAAAGTTTTTCTTGTGAAATTTTTTGCAAAAAGATATGGGACTTTTGTAATGTAGCAAAAACATGCTCACGTTTAAATTTCTTTCCCTTGACTTTCTTGGTATGTAATTTCAAGGGCTTGAATGAAAAAATTAATTTAAACCTGAGAACCTTGTTTTTGGTCGCAAGAGGATAAAGGCTCTATCACTCCGGCCAACTCCGGCGACCGCTGCTACTTTTCCGGCGAAGACCAGCAAGGTCCCTCATCCATCCGGTGTCCAAGGAAGAAGTTCTAGCAACAATCCGGCGAGGAACTAGCTTACCCGGCAAGCTTCTTTCAACGAGTCTTTCTTTCAATTTTATAGTTAGATTTTGAGATTTCAATCCTTGTTTCTAGAATAGATTGTTTACTTTCGCACTTGGGATTTAGTTTGTTTAGTTTTAATTCCTAGTTTGATTCGCTTCCGCACTCATTAGACTAGTTTGATTTTGTTTTTAAGTCGGGGTTGCTTGTCCGACTTTGGGTAGTTAGATTGTATTGTTTGCTTAGGATTGCCTTAGGTGTAACTCCGAGGGGATCTTGGGGGTAGGCACGGCCAACGGCGTGGCTAAGTTGATCGGCGCTAGGCGAGACCCTACCAGTACCAAACTGTGTCTTGCCGGGCTCTCATCGCTGCAGGTCCAGTCGAAGGAGTCGGTTGTCAAGATCGGAACCACCACAGACAGAATTGGCACTGCCCGCAACTTTGCGGTTGTGCCGCCGCGCGTCAGCACAATTATAAGGGTTGCCCGGCCCTCGGTCGCAGTCCGCAGAGCAGATGAAGCGAGAGACTCTAGAGGGCTCATGGGCAGAGGTGCGGACTTCATCATTTCTTTGAAGATGGCACCATAAAAAATTTAGAGAAAAAGGTTGCGAATTTCCCTCCCAGAGGAATGAACTCAATAGCAGGACAGGTCAAAGATGACCATAAAGACTCATTCAGATTTTGAGGGAATGTACCTCCAATATGTTCTAGAAAGTAACAAAGACTGCTTATGTGTATTGAGGAACTTCATTTAATTATGCAACATGGGGGTGTCATGGAGAAATTTTAAGCTTAGGATTTGAAAAAAAAGGAAAAAACTAATGCAAGGGATGTAAGAACTGAACATTAGTACCACTGAAGAGAAGGCTAGTTCTTGACCGGAGCTGAACGGAAGTGGCCGCCGGAAATAGTAGAAGCGCCCAAGGCTTGCGCCGGTTGAGGACTCCTCACCGGTGATCGTCTAGGAGCTTCCAATGGGCACGCCGGAGGTGGACGGGACACGTCGGGAAGTCCGCCGGAATGCTGGCCGGAGTGGCGGCAAGGGCGGCCGGAGAAGGCCGGAGCTGGCTGGTGGCCGCCGGTAATGAGTCTCGCCGGTTCTAGAGGTCAAGGGTGCGGTAGACTAACCCGCGGACTCCCTTGAGGACTAAGGCTAGAACCAACCAGTGTGAGCCTTGGACTAGGTTTGGGTTAAGTGGGTTCGGACCCAAATGTAGCCTATGGGTCAGGGCTAGGTATAGGAAGTAGGCTCGGATCTAGGTTGACTAGGCTAGGGTAGGTTCAAAGGTCAAACTAGGACGCGGGTTGACTAAGAGAGGAGGCTAAACGGCTAAGTCCTAGAAAATAGGTAGGCTAGGTTTAGCGCTAAGGTGTGAGTGAGAGGCTAAGACAAATGTGCCTAATGTGACGTGGGACCAGGTGGGTTAGGTAAAAAAGGTAGGTAGGCTAATGATTGGGACGGTTGGGGCTAGCTAAGGTGAGTTCCTAGAAGCTTGGGCGAGGTGGCTAAGGGGTAAGGATAATGAGGAAATGTCGGCTAAGGGGATGTTTCTCATCCCTGCATAAAATGCAACATCTTAATAGTCTCCCAGTGACTAAAATTGAGAGTTGATCGGTTATACTCATGTTCCTGGATAAGTTTGTCTCTTGCTTTTCTCACTCCCATTTTTGTTGCCCTTCAAAAGTTGTGTGTGCTGTCGTAAAATTCTCATTTTCTGATTCTGTGCCCTGAACCGAATTTAAAGCTGCAAGTGAAGAAAGTCTCTATCATTGGATTCTTCTGAAAGAAATTTTTTAGTGTGTAAATTTTTTTCAATAACCCGAACTTTTTAAGAAAGGTAATAGACCTTTCTATATAAAATGTAACCACCTGACCTACTCCCGGGTTCAAGATCTTGGTTTGGTTCTGTTATACTTTACATGCAATGTCTGTCTTCCACCTTCTTGGCTTTCATCCCAAATGTAGTAAACCGGTGTTCTTGTTGGGTGCATGAGGTTTTACACAGTATATTGGGTATGAGAAGTACTACCAATCCATGACGCAATTGTGATTGTCCTTTTGGCGTGTATAAGTACCAACAATTTATATACCACTTATATATATATATATATATATATATATATATATATATATATATATAGAGAGAGAGAGAGAGCCGATAAAATGAGAATATATAACAAAATTTAGGGACAAGATGTCCCCCAAGTACGAGAGAGAGAGAGAGAGAAAGAAAGGGAGAGAGAGAGAGAGAGAAAACCAATAAAATGAGAACACATGACAAAAGAAAGAAGAGATTACTTAGAGGATGTTTTTTGGGAGACGTGATTGGTGGTAGACAAGTGTAGGCAAAAGGAGGGGGAAGGCGAAGAGAGGCTTTTGGTGGAGCAGACGTGCAAAAGGGAGGATCTTTGAGTTCTTGGGAACTCAATTATCCACTCAACTTTTTGTTTTTTTAGGATACAAGACCAATTTTCATGCCTCCCAATGCTGCCTCTTCTTCACCTAAGGTTTTGGCAAGCAGAAGTACCGAAAAAAGTTTTGGCAATTCAATGGGAGGTTGAGACTGTTTCTTTCCTGCATCCCGAGAGATTCCAAAGCAGCTCAAAGGAGTGGTGCTCACGAGGACTATAATCAACCTGATAGCCCGACAAACTACATTATGCTTCTCAAGGTTTACAAGAAGCAATTTTGAGAGGATACGGGAAAGGATGGTACAGTTAGAAACTAAATGTATGTGTGGTCTAAGTTGGCTGCTCTTAGGGTGTGTTTGTTTCACTTGCAAAGGATCTTAGACCCCTAAGTTTATGGTCAGATTACCTTCCATTCAG
>JAANDH010000200.1:242206-352600 GCA_011799765.1 Nymphaea thermarum | reverse complement strand
GATGATGATTACATACCTCTAATGCCTCCAAGAAATGAATCTTGCTCCAAGTTGGAGAGAAAATGGAAAGAGAAAGAGGGAGAGAGAGAGAACTCAAGAGAAACTCTAAGTCTTCAAGTGAGAATACACTAGAGTTTCTCCCAAGGACCAATCTTACTCAAGAGGGAGGAAATGGGGGGTATTTATAGAAGATTTTGGAGCCAAAACCCTAAATTTGAATTTTTTTGAATTTCCCCCCTTTTCCATCCGAATTTCACATAATTTTGAATTATTTTGAAAAAGAAATGGTTTGAAGATTGGTATGATTGGCCATTAGGCTTATAAAAATATATTTTAAAATGGTCTTGTCAATTCAAAAAGACTAAAATCATCCTCTAAAAGGAGGTGTTTTTGTCAAAAAGAGGGTCAAATGGGTCTTGTTCACCAAAAGACTAAAATTGCCCTCTAAAAGAAGTTTCTTTTGTCAAAAGGAGGGGTAAATAAGTCTTGCCCACCAAAAGACCAAAATCACCCTCTAAAAAAAGTTTCTTTTGTCAAAAGGAGGGACATATAAGTCTTGCCCACCAAAAGACTAAAATCACTCTCTAAATGGAGACTTTTTTGTCAAAAGGAGGGGCAAATGAGTCTTGCTCTAATTTGGATTTGAAAGTTGGATTTTGGATCTAATTTGAATTTGATAATTGGATTTTGAGTTTGAAATGCTAGATTTGGATCTAAACTTGGATTTTGGATCTAAACTTGGATTTAAAATTCATTTTAAAAATAATAGACCCAAAATTTTAATAACCCTGTTTTTTGAAAAATTTGAGGTGATAACATTGTCCTGGTTCCTAGTCTTTTTAGGTTTGGAGCCGAAACTACTAGGCGGCAGGTTGGGATCCGCCAAACTAGGGACCCGAGCCCAAGAGTGGGTCGGGTTGCTACACTCATGCTCTTGGTGCACTCGAGCATAGCCTCTTGATTCTAAAGTAGAGATTCAAGGCTATCTCCTTTGGCCATGGAAAGAGGAAGAAGAGAGAAAAATAAGAGGAAATAAGAGAACAACAACAAGACTATATTCAAGAAAAGAAATAGCAATGACCACAAGAATATATTCATGAAGAGAAAGAACAACAACAACGACATTATAATCAAGAAAAAAAAAATGATTTAATCATGAAATGAAAGATCATCTCATCTTCTCATGCTTCCGGTGCACTCGAGCATAGTCTCTTGACTCTAAAATAGAGAGTGAGAGCTATCTTCTTTGGCCATGGGGAGAGGAAGAAGAGAGGAAAGAAAATATAAAAGAAATGAGATGGATGATGATTTAATCATAAAATAAAAGACCATCTCATCTTTTCATGCTTTTGGTGCACTTGAGCATAGCCTCTTGTCTCTAAAAAAGAGATTGAGGGCTATCTTATTTCGCCATGGGGAGAGGAAGAAGAGAGAAAAATGAAAGAAAGAAAAATGTGAGATATTGATTACATACCTCTAGTGAGAATAGCTTTTGAAAAAATGAACACCTTAACTTGAAGATCCCCTTGACTGAAGCTCCTAGATTATGCCTCCAAGAGGGTTGTAGCTTGATGAAGCTTTTCTCCCAAGTGTTAGAGAAGAAAAAGAGGTGAGAAGGAAAGAGGAAGAGGGAAATGGAGGAAGAGAGTAAAAAAACTCTAGGTCCTCAAGTGAGAATTCACTAGAGTTTCTCCAAGGGCTAGCATATGCTCAAGAGGGGGGCTTGTGGGAGTATTTAGAAAGGATTTTGGAGCCAAAACTCAGAATTTGAATTTTTTTGAATTTCACAACATATTCATATAAATTTCACAATTTTTAATTATTTTCATTTTTTTAAAAGAATAGGTTTTGACTAAGTGGGATTGGCCCTTAGCCCTACAAATACCCATTTGGGGTGTGAGCAGGGCTAATGCCCACCCAAAACTGCCAAAACCGTCCTCCAAGGGGTGGTTTTATTCATAAAAGTGGAGGGGGAGGTGCTAATGCAGCGCCTGCTGCGCGCAAAGCGCGTCAGTGCGTGGCGAGCAGCATGACGCTGCCGCGCGCAGAGCGCTCGGCGCGAGTGCTCGCTCGAACAAGCGTGAGCACTCGCTTGCGAGCGCTCACGCGCTATGGTGCACACGTGGCACGCTCGCACACACGAGCTCCTCCCCTTTTTTTAAATAAGTTCAAGTAAAATTATATGGAAGCATAAAACACATTTTTTTTAATTTAAAATGTGTAGAAAACTGATTTTTTTGGTATAAAAAAAAAGTGGTCGCCTTCATTTTTGTTTAATATAAATATAAATATATATATATATATATATATATATATATATATATATATATATATATATATATATATATATATATATATATATATATATATATATTTTGGTGCGAGGACGAAGCGTAAAACAAGCGAGAAGTCTGTGCACACGCATGCGACACTTATAGCACCGGACCTTGCCGTTTTGAATTCGATTTTTTATTTTGACTTTGAAATGTTGATTTGGATTTAATTTTGGGTTTTGGATCTAATCTGGATCTGAAAATTGGATCTTGAATTTGAATCTTGCGTCTAAATTTGGGTTTTGTGCTTTGGTAAAATAACATAGTTTTTGGGAGAAATTTGCAGTGATTACACATGCCTACCAGCAGTAGAGAATGCATCAATTCCCTAATATTCTATCCGAATTTGAGAATCCCTGTAGCCAACCTGACCTCTCTAGTGATGAGCTCTCCTAATTGCTTCATTGCTATGGGAGTCAGTGTCCTTGGGGAAGCAAATAGGATATATGCTCTGGCGCTGCATGAGAGACATACCTGCGGACTAGTGTGGGCAGTGCTTGCCGGATGCCAACTCTGACATTGCAGGATGCTTCAGTGGAAAGTAAAGTGGTCACATCTTCAAGGGAAGCTGCAGCTTGGCTTTTGGAGTGCAGCCTTCTTCTCCGGCGATCCTACTGTGGTATAACTACTGCAGCCCGGTCACGGTGAGACCGCTCTGCCGCTTCACATGCTTAAACAGATCTAAAATTCTAAGCATAATGCATTTTCATGAAAGACACCCACCATTTTTATCATTTAGGGTGCTTGTATTTAAATATAAATGCAACTTGGTGAATCACCAAAATCTGCCCTCATCTATTGCCACAACTGCAAGCTTGGGAATTCTAATTAGTTGTTCCTTAAACAACAGGATTTAGTAAAGTGGATTCATCACCACTCTCTCCACTTCACATTCCAGTGCTCATTTAATAGAATGTGGGAAGACTTGAAATCACAAAAAATAATCTGCACAACATCCAAAAATTAAGATATAAGCAATATGATTAACCAAAATCCCACTGGCATCCACACCAATTGGAAGCATTTACATGGACAGTTTGGTTTTTTGGTGTACTACAAACTAACCAATCACAGTTGAGAGAAAACTTCTTGTTCTATTTAGTAACTATACAAAAAAAAGAAGAAAAAAGAAGAAGCTTAAGCATGATCTGAAATATGAAGCAAGATATGCCGAATAAAGTAAGTCTATTTCAAATCCGAGTTGCAATAACCAAGGCAATCCAATAAATTATTGAATGCTCTCGGAAATACATGGTAAGAGTGTTTTGACATTAGCCAAGAGCATCTAGATGCGAGAGTAAGGCATGCAATGATGGACAAGCACAAGGCTGCAATAGACCTCCAATTCAAGGCACTACTAAAACAAGCTTTGCACGAATTTTTCATGGGACAGAATCTTTTTGTATCTGTAGAATTTTCTCTATGAAGCCATGTCTAGTGGTGCATTCCTTAGAACAAAAAGAGACAAAACTAAGTGGCCCTGATGTTGAACATTATGACCACCAACAGAGTTTTTATCTGATTCATATAATGATGAAGCTGAGCTTTGCCCAATGAATTTAGCTGATTGATGACAACCTACAAGAGAAGCAACATTTTAACACTCCATGCAGAAAAGCCAACTGAATGAGCAGATGAAGGTAGTAGAAAGTAGAACCAAAACCCTGTAGTATGCTTGAGGTTTATCATTGTTTGGAATAACTAAATCTGATATCCAAATACATAGATTCTCTAGCCTTTGTCCATGTGCTGAAAAGCCACATAAGCCAACTCATTCCAAAATGTCAGACTGATCCTGTAAAAACAACAGATATTGAGCAAGCATTTTGTGCAGCTTGTTATGGAAAATAAATCATGGCATTTCTTTGAACAAATCCTTGCCTACACACCCCAGTTAATTTCTGTATGGCCTACATGAACATGTTTTCATGAAATATTGACATAATGGTTCAGGAACTCAAACGATGGAAAAGCATGCTCGCATGCACCTATATAACAATGTGTAATATCATTCACTTAAGGTATACATAATGTGAAACAATGAAGTTGGGTGAAAATGATTCTCAAAAGTTACTTTTGTGCAATATATTTTTATGCATGCCTTGAAGGTTCCAGCAAGCACTTTTTATACTTTCACGATTTAATTATCAATCTCCTTGATAAATTGCTTATAATAGTATTGTCATTTCAAATTTAACTTCACATAATTTGAGCATAGAACTCACCTACGCACTTTGTGTATTAGTGCTGTCAACCACATGGACTACGGCTGGGTACCATAAGCCTCATTCAGTAGGATACATTCCTTCACTAGCTCCTGTGCTTAGACAAAATCTCTAATGTCAAAGGAATCATTGTTCATCTTCACAACATACGGAACCTCCAAGGCTAGCTGAAAGTAACACATCTGTATATATATCTAGCAACTTTACTATTTAGTATCATAAACCCCTATGAGTTCCACATGTTAGTCACATCCCATGGATTCAGCTCATGTTCTTTCTTTCTCTCTCTCTCTCTGTTATATATATATATATGGAGCTGTCTCTCTCTCTTTTTCTGAGTGTACAAATTATATGTCTGAGCTATCAAACGATATCTACTTTCCTTTCCCCTTTCTTCATAATCAAAGGGCCTAATCATTTGTCTGAAGTGGCATCTAGGTGAAACAGATCAATTGAAACTTCAAAATATAATCTATACGTGGTAGACTAGATGGTCATGTGCAGGAGATAAGCACAAGTACAAAAAATTGAAAAGAGCACCATGAAAGCATTTGATATCTTTATTACTCTTCTATTGTTGACCTTAGCCAGTCCAAGAAGACCAGCCGATACCATTTTCAACAACAGTAACTCACTACTTCTGGCAAGCAAATCTTGACCCATCGAAACCTGAATGAGGCAAATAGATACTTTTTGGAAAGGTAATCCAGAGAGCTTTTCAAATAGATCTAACTCAATAAAATCAAAGTACAAGAACCCACTTGAATAGCATGGAAATAGTGCCTCTAAATAACTCCCCAACAGGCTTGGACCAGTGATCAGTTGGGGAACTTGGATCTACTGTCGTGGAGTTGTTCGATTTCCGATTGAAGCAATTGACCACTTGCTGGAGAGACAAATTGAAAGGGATTTCCAACAAGTGGTTTTGCTCTAGGCCACTGGAACCCCTTCAAAGATGCAAGTGAACAGTAGGTTAGATATGATCTGCAAAAATTTCCTCAAATAGTTGCAGTGCGAGTTTTGCTCTTACTTCAAGCATTTTCTTTCACACACCCACAACAACATGACCAATCAATGGGGCTGGGAGTTCACTGTGGATGTTGGGCCATTGAAGGCAATAAGAGAGAAGGCTCAATGGTGCCCTGGCACAGCCAATCGTTGCAAATCGGTGAGAATCACCGTAATCAGTCAAATAAAGTGGAATCCATAGAAATTGGGGGAATTAAATGAAATGGCAAAGAAAATGGATGGAGGGACCACCGGGGTGGGAGGTGTTGGTTGAGTTGGGAAAGGGGGAGAGGAAATGGAGGGGAGCAGACTAAAGACAAATTTGCAAGGGTAGTGGCATTAATTGAAAAAGAGAGGGAAACTATTTAAAGCATGAGAGAAAAATTTAGGAACGGTCTTTGACCAATAAAGTGGCACGTTCCTTTATTGTATAATTGTTGTAGTGATCCCACATGTTGATGAAAATTGATTTGATAGATTTAGTTATGAACCTATAACTTGGTGTTATCGACGTAATTTTCTGTTGATATTATTTATCATCGATCATTATCTAATTCTCATATGGAGGTTATTAACACACATTCGTTATCCCACACATTAGTGAAGATTGATTCCATTGATTTAATTATGAATCTATAAATTGGTGTTGCCTATGTAACTATTTTGTTGATATTATTTATCATTGCTTGTTGTCTAATTTTATAGTACCAGTCATTAACATACATTCATGATCCCACACATTAATGAAAATGGATTGTTTTAATTATGAACCTATACATTGTTTTGTTAATACTATTTATCATCGATCATTGTCTAAGTCTTATATGTGGACGTTATTAACACACATTTGTTATCTCTTGCATTAATGAAAATTGACTCGATTGATTTAATTATGAACATATAACTTGGTATTATCTTTGTAAATGTTCTGTTGATATTATTTATCATTGATCATTGTTTAAGTCTTAAATGTGGATGTTGTTAACACACATTTTTTGTCAAACACGTTAATGAATGATTTAATTATGAATCTATAACTTCATATTACTTGTGTAATTGTTTCATTGATATTATTTACCATTGATCATTGTCTACATCTTATACTGGAAGTTATTAGCATGCATTTGTGATCTCATATGTTAATGAAGATTGATTCGATTGATTTAATTATGAAACTATAACTTGACTTTATTTATGTAATTGCTATGTTGATGTTATTTATCATAAGTCGTTGTTTCCATCTTATTTGTGATGGTTATTAACACACATTTGTTATCTCATACTTTATAAAGGTTGATCTGATTGACTTAATTATGAATCTATTGTAACAACTCAAAAGTTTAGTCTCGTATTGAAGATTTTGAGATATCTTCAGGGGCTTGTAAAGGGGGTTGTTGAAGTAGTTGGTTGTCCTAGTTTGTAACATTTTTCAAACTAAAACTGAAACCATTAGGAAGTAGGTTGAGATCTGCCAGACTAGGGACCCAAGCCCAGGACTAGGTCGTGTTGTTACAATGGTATTATAACACAGTTCAACACTCATACCTGGGGTCTCATACGTGTGGGTGCATGTGCCTTAAGGGGGGTGGATTATGATACTCCAAAAGTTTAGTCTCGTATTGAAGATTTTGAGATCTTCAAAGGCTTATAAAAAGGGTTGTTGAAATAATGGTTGTCGTGGTTATTAGCCTTTCTACTATGGTGCAAGTTGTGATCCTACTAGACCAGGGACCCAAGCCCAGGAGTAGGTCGGGTTGTTACACCTATAACCTAGTATCTATGTAATTGTTTTATTGATATTACTTATCATTGATCATTGTATTAGTCTTATATGTAGAGGTTATTAACACACATTTGTCATCTCATACGTTAATCAAACTTGATTCAATTGATTTAATTATAAACCTTTAAATTCACATTGTTTGTAATTGTTTTGTTGACATTATTTACCATCGATCATTTTTTATATCTTATATTAGAGGTTATTAACACATATTCATTGTTCACACTTAATGAAGATTGATTCAATTGATTTAGTTACAAACACATAACTTAGTATTATTTATGTAATTGTTCTGTTAATATTATTTATCATTGATCATTGTCTACATCTCATATGTGGAGGTTATTAATACACATTTATTATCACACATTTTAATAAAGATTAACTCAATGGATTTAAATTACGAACTTATAATTTGGTTTTATCTATATAATTGTTTTGTTGATGTTATTTATCATCGATCATTTTTTAAGTCTTACATGTGGAGGTTATTAAGTCCTTGTCACACACGTTAATAAAGATTTATTCAATTGATCTAATTACAAACTTATAACTTGGTATTATCTATGTATTATTCTATTGATATTATTTACCTTCGATCATTATCTAACTCTTATATGTGAAGATTATTAGTACACATTCTTTATCTCATGTTAATCAAGATTAATTCAATTGATTTAATTACAAAAGTATAACTTGGTATTCAAATCTATGCAATTGTTTTGTTGATATTATTTTCCATTGATCATTGTCTAAGTTTTTATGAGGAGATTATTGACATTCATTTGTTATCTCACATGTTAAATAAAAATTGATTCAATTGATTTACTTACAAACTTATAACTTGGTATTATCTATGTAATTGTTCTGTTGATATTATTCATCATCGATGATTGTCTAAGTCTTATATGTGGAGGTTATTAGCACACATTTGTTATCCACATCTCAATGAAGATTGATTTAATGATGAACCTATAACTTGATATTATCTTTGTACTTGTTATGTTGGTGTTATTTATCATATATCATTGTATGAGTCTTATATGTAGAGATTATTAAATGAAGCCATGAGTATTCTAGATGCATTAAAATAATTGTAGTATACCATTGCAACATAATTGGGTCAAGATAAATAAATAAAGAATAAAATACTTCAAAGCTTGGTGTGCTTCTTCTGACAATTCTTCATGTTGTACATACTATTATTTATGTTGTAGCATTGCCACCCTGATTTCCGTCAACTTTCTCTTGAAGTCAATAGCATTCTCTAAGTCAAACTCCGTCAAGCCTAGAAAGATTGCTACTCTTCCCTCTCAAGGTGTAGTTGAACACCCGTAGCACATGGTTTCCATGAAATTTCATTTCAAATAGCCGTGCCAGTCTTCCATGGTAATTGTCATGTCAAATCCATCGACCATAAAAGTGTTTGTCCGAGGGTCCCACTTTTGGCCGAGGGCATGCAAAGACCTCTATTAGATTTCCAAGGAGATGTGGGCTAGTAGCCCCTTGAATTTCATTTTTTCGAGTCTTTCCTTTTGGAAGTTGCTCAACATTTCATACCATTCGACGATAGCTTGTCATTGACGACACCCATTTTTTTTTGTAATTTCACATCATTGACAAAGACATTGTTGTATATGCTGTAGTACAATCGATGCACTGTGTTCCATATCATATACTATGGAACATAGAAACTTATGCACATGATATCAAATGCATACTATCGTATATGTTGTTTCCATAATTACATACTATTAAATAAACATCTATCATCAAACAAAGGGAAATGTCATAGATTACTATCTTGGTGTCACACATTCACCACCCTTTCTTTCCGCTTCCTCTCCCACTTCAATGTTGTGCTACTTCGTTTTCCTTTGTCTAACACCTCTCCTTTTTAGTGCTACTTTCTTTCGGACATCTTTGTCCTGATGCATTGCACCCGTGCAACTTTTTCTCTATCTACTCCCTTTCTTCTCATAGACGTTTGCTCAAGGAAAGAAGAATGTCTTCCATCTCTTCTCATGCTGGCTGCTTATTCTCTTCCTCTACTACATTTACCGATCTATTCTCAGTCTACTACGGCTCCACTTTGCATTTCATCTTCCTCTCCTTCCAACGCTTTAAACAATTGATTCTCCTCCACAATTTCACGTCCCACCTCTTCCTCCATACTGTTCTTCTCGACCGCGTCCATGACTTGCTTCTCATCATTGTAATTTTGTCCATTATTCTCATTCTCCACCTTTGCTGCAACGAGAGCTTCGAGTGTCCTACTCTCTGTCGGTCCTGCCAACTGACTGTGGACAATTATCAATCCATTTTTTTACTAAACTCTCTCTATTTGGTCCAACGTATTGTTCAACTTCAAACCAATAGGTGTCATACAATGAATGCTCGGTGTGATACTTTTTCATATGGCTTGATGAAGCAAACATGGTTGATCTGTAGAAAGGAAATGAATCATGCTATAATGTTTTATTGTCTTTGATAAAGGGTGCTATATCATGTAAGAAAAAGGAAGGGGCAAAAACCTACCTTGTTGAAACCACTTGTTGTATTGTCTTTGATTTGCTATATTGTGTAAGCTAACAAAAGGGTTGGAAAACCAACCTTGCCAAAACCGCCCGTTATGTTGTCTTAGAAAACCCGTGCTCTAGCATGTAAGATAACAAAAAGAGCGAAAAGCCTATCTTGCTGAAATTGCTACTATACTGTCTTTGAACGCATGCTATAGCATGTAAGATAACAAAAAGGGCAGAAAACTAACCTTGCAGAAATCGCCTGCCATATTGTCTTCGATAACACGTGCTATAGCATGTCAAATAATGGAAGGAGTGGAAAAACTAACTTGCTAAAACTGCCTTGTTTGCTATACTGTCTTCAATAACACATGCTATACTATGTAAGATAACCTATACTATCTTCAAAGGAAAGGGTAGAAGACCAACATTGCAGAAACCACTTGCTATACTGTCTTCGATAACACCTGCTATACCATGCAAGATAACGAAGGGGATGGAAAACCAATTTGGTTGAAACCGCCTTCATTTGTCACCATCGATGCTTTCACTGGCCGGTGGACTTCATCTATCTGCACTTTTGAATGATGACCTTTGCTAGCATCGCCTCAACTCTTTCTTCTAGGATGATGTCCTTGACAACTCCACCGATCAACGACCTTTACGTCTATACTCTCTCTTCTTCGACTGATGATGTCTCCTTTCGCTCACTCTCCTTATTCTAGGACCAATGGCTTTCATACTCTCTTTGCTTGAAATAGAAGTCGCTTCTTTGTTGCTCAAAGGGATATAACAACCTTTCATACAAACTGACACCAAAATTCTTACCTTCCTTTTTGGGACATTTTTGTCTTTCAATTTCAACCTCTGATTCGGCTTCCACACGATCGATTTAGACTGACGTACCAATTCAACACGTGGCATATAGGTAGCTGATGTGCATTTTGTTTCCATACTCCAAGGGGTGTGTATATAACCCGCTTCCGGAACCCACTTAATTTCCAATAGGGTCGTAATTCTTTGAAATTTCTAAGTGTTGAGAAAAAAATTTCTTCTCTACTAACGTGTCGTGTCGTGGTAACTATTGTGAGGTTTTTGGATCTGATTGGATATTCATGCATAGCAAGTTATAATTGAGATAGAGGAAAAAGAGATTCCAGTCCAAGTAAAAGGAAATGTTCCCAAAAATCGTGTAAAAATCAAATTTAATAATTTGAATGCGTGAAATACAAAATAATTCATTCTAAAAGCGATTCAGAACCAATTTGAAGATTAGACTCATTTCGACCAACATCGAACCATGGTAAGTTCCGATTCCGCCTTGAGACGGTCAACAGGCTTGTTTATATGTTTGTTTGTGCTGATTTCGTGTATTCGTGTAATTTTGTTTACTTTTCTTGGTAATTTATGCACAATACACTATTTGTCGATGACATCCCAATAACCAGATTTTGCTTTCAAAGACGACAAGTTTTAGGTTTGTTTGACATAAAAAATGAATTTTGCCATAAATCTAAGTTTGCTAGAGGAGTATGAGAAACCGGCCTACCTCCATTTTCATATTTCCCCCTCCCTTTTTGTCTTCATCCAATTTGTGCACTAAGTTTTAAAAACCGACTTTTTAACTATGTTGTCAATACGTATACGTGCGCGTATAAAAAAAGTTTTGGCTTGGCCTCGGCGTCAGCGACCCCCGAAGACCTCGGCACTCTCTATCTCTTTCTCTATCTCTCCCTCTCTCTAACCCCAAATTTCGATGGGATCGATTCATGGGGAACCCCAATAGCATCGGAGGTGATCCCTTCTTCTCTTTGTGGTTGTTTTTCCTTCTGTTTCTTGGATGGGGACTCCCTGGTTAGGGTTGTTCTGGAGGATATTTTGGTCGTTTTCAGGTTGGTTTATGATGTTCTGCGGAACCCTTATTTGGGTTTTTGTTTTCTTTTCTTGTGGTTATTCGAAGGGGAGGAGGAGGAGGGGAGCGCTTCGATGCCGGAGGAGGATCTGGTGGAGCTCAGGTTCCGGCTCTTCGATGGCACGGATATTGGCCCTTTCCGGTACGCACCATCTGCGACGGTTGCAATGCTTAAGGAGAGGATCGTTGCAGAGTGGCCCAGAGGTTTTTGATCCGGAATTTATTTGGTTGATCCTTTTTTTTTTTTGTTTATGAGGCTTATGGAACATCGGTACTCTCCTGGAGTCTGGATTGTTATCTGGTGTTGCATTTCGGTGATTTTTTTCATGTGTAAATGATGGTGGTGAATATATACATTCTGAACTTATATGCCTTCTACCGATGTTCTAATTTGAACTTCTGGCGATAGTGTGATTGATTCTTTGTGAATGGTTCTGCCTGGTCGCGTGTTCCTTCTTTCCGACAAGTATTGTTTGGTTTTTCAACAACTATTTGTCTGGTGATATATGGTTATATGGTAATGGCCTTTCGATGGTTGTTCAATAGCCTTCTGAATCTGACCATTTTGATGACTGTTATCACAACCGTTCAGTTGCATGCCCATTCTTGACTTGTTATTGTTGTCTCTTTGTGTGAATCATTTGTTAGTATTGTCATAGTTTGACTTGTTTGGTGTGGAAAGGTCATCTTGAGATTTGGACTTGGGTAAGTTATTCTCGGTTTCATGTACGTGAAATTAGATGCCCGCCCAGAACTAAACACATGGTATTACTTCTGATAATATCATCACTTCTGCGTGTATGCCTTCTCCTTGGCTTTGATTAGATTTTATAACTTGGTTTAACTTTGTTTTCTTTTTCCAGCGCAAACTTAAATATGTGGTTTCCCTTTTCATTGCACGAAATACATGTTCTGGATGTTGATTTGTTACTGGTACAGTGAAAAGGAAGTAACCTAGGATCACTGACTTCCCTCACCTCCTTGTGGCATCTTCTTTTTTCTAGAAGCCTGTCTGTTATGTTTAGGTTGGTCTAGTAGAATCATTTAATAACTTCAAATAGATGAATCGGTAGGCAGATGAGCGTGGGTTTCTTTGTTGTAGTCTGGTGTAAAAGCTCTATGATCCTTGGGTGCATTTGGCTGAATTATTTGGAGCGTTGAATTCAGTATGATTGGATAGTACAGTAAGAAGATCTTTAGTTCTTTGTGTGTGCACGTGAGAAGGTGAGAGTGAGAGAGAGAGAGAATCAAAGGGCTGCTTCTCGAGTGATTGAAACAATGTTCTCCCATTTTTTAAAATTTGGCAAGGGTGATAAAATGTTCCTACTTTTTTACTAAATCTAATTGATATTCATATCATTGAGTAAGGCTTATACAAGTTCTTCTGGCCATTTTCAAGGAAAGAATATGGAAAGGTGTAATCAAAGAGTTCCTCTTGAAGAGGGTGCTGACTTACTGAAAATGATGGACAATAGGATGAAGCTTTAGAGTAGATGAACAATCATTTTTTACTTTCAAGGTTTTCTGATGTAATTCCTAGGTAGTTTGAGTTTCATGTGGAAAATGTCTTTGTGACCAAATTAACTTGACATAATCATGTTTTGTCAAATCTTTAGTGTACCAGTCTATGCACATCTCCATATTCCTAATGCGTGGGCATCACATGTTTGTTTATTAAGTTTTTGTTTTGTATCTAAGATTCTAAATACAACATTTAATCAGTCTCTCAAGTGACTCCAGTTGTTGGAGTTTCTACCATTGTAGTGCTGTTTTTTTTTTACCCATTGTAGCTTTGTTTGTTCCAGAAGTAATGCTTGTTAGTTTTGACATTGCTTTCAAGTAGGTAGTTTATGACCTGAAATTAAGAATTCTTTGGGTATGTGGTGCATGTCTTTACTTTATTTCTTGCTTTTGAGTATTGTAGGGCATTCTTTGAATCTTTGAAAGCTGAGGAATTGGATTTACATATAGAAGTGCGACAGGAAGGAAATTGTAAGCTGCAGGAGTTTTTGTTCAGCTATTGATTTCTTCCTATAGTTTACAAGTCAGAAACCTATATTAAATGCAGTCAACATGCAAGCAAAATTTGGATGGGGCACCTCTGGTACTGAAAAAAAAAATGAAAAAGGAATTTGAAGTTAGGAACCAAGAATATTAAAAAAAATTGTTCGTGGTGATCATTGGATAAGTACAAAATTCTATGATGCAGGTGCAAGGTGTGGGTGGGGCAATTTTCAAGAAAATATTTAAACAGGAGTCCAAACTTGCCATATGACAAGAACATCTGAAACTATAGTATTAGTATCAGTATTGATTTGTGTTATCTGTGTGCCCCATGATACGTATCGTATAGGTTTGGAAAATCTATACGATGCACAATACACCCTTGTATCATAGGCGTATCACTTGTATCATGCGTACTAGGTCGTATCATTCGATACGGGTGGTACATCCCTGTATCTTACAATACGAGGACAAAATGCAGAAAAAGACTTTGAGCCCCTTTTCTCATGCTTCTTTTTAAAACAGCTCCTCTCTCCCACTTTCTAAATATCTCTAGGAGCTTTGGGAGGGGGAGATTGTGCTAGTTTTCTAGAAAAAGTGACCATATATTGGTGATGACATTTCATTTGAAGGCATTGGAACAATTAACAAAGAAAATGAGGATGAAGATGATGATTATGATTATCGCTGATTGATGATAATCATGAATTTGGCACTTGGCAGTGATGTTGTGAACTTGTGATATAATCTAAAACCCTTTAAACTTGTGATGGATGCTTATTATGTTATTTTGACTCTATGATTTATCATTTTTGAATGTGTTATTGGTATGAATGTTCTTTATATGGGATGAGTTTTTTATATAAAATACATTTTTGCTGATATTTAGTAGACATACTACTCGCAGTAGGAGAAGGAAGAGATCTAACCTCTACTTGAAACCTCTGAACCAATTTTTTTGAAATTTTCCTAATTTTTTAAATCTTTTTGAATTAAAAAGTTAATTTTATAGTACGCTACACTGCAACTACAATATGCATTATGAATATGATACGCCTTTTACAGCATTGGTATGGATACTTACTGCAATAATGTCTCGCAGCAATCAGAAGTTTGTAATACTCTGATCCAATATTGTAAAAGGCGTATCGTAACAAGAATTGGTCAGGCCGACCTATATGCTGTATTGTAATGTATCATAAATTTAGTGTAGCATATCATAAAATCAATCTTTCAATTAGTAAAAAAAATCAGAAAAGTAGAAAAAAGTTAGAAAAAATTGCTAAGATCAGGAAAAATAGATAAAATTTCAGAAAAAAATAAAGAAAATGTATTCCGTATAAAAGAATCATCACATCATTCATAAGCCATAATATATATTGATAGCACATTTAAAAATGAGAAATCAACAATCCTAATAACATTATACACATTCATCACAATTGTAAAGTGTGTTAAATAACATTACAAGTTCACGACATACATGTTTATCATTAATCAAAGTCCCATCGTCCCCACGAGGCCATGATCAAAGAGCAAACATTCTCACTCCATTGGGTCTCCCTTAAATTGACTTTTGTAGAAAACTAGTAAAACATCTCCCTCTTGCAGCTCTTAGACATGTTTAGGAAGAGGAAGGGATGGGTTCTTTAGAAAAACCATGAAAATTCATTTTATCATCAATCAAAGTCCCATCGTCCCCATGGGGCCTTGAGAAAACATTCTTCCACATCAGCAACTTCTCCCTTAACTTGACGATTTATCACTTAAATGGGCGACTGTTGTAGAAAACTAACCAAACATCGCTCTTCTGCATCTCTTGGACATGTTTAGAAAGAGGAAGAGAGGGGTTCTTTAAAAAAAAACCATGAAAATTCATTTTATTACTATATCATATGATATGGGGTGTATTGGCCATATCGTACAATACGGGCGATACACAAGCATATCATATAGGTTTATCATTCGATATAGATAACATTTTTATGAGCTGCATCTGCATGGACATGTTTTTTTTTCTTGGGTCAGACATGCTTGGTGTAACTTAAATGACTGAATGAGCTTTGGCATTTTGCCTTATCAGGTAACTAAATGATAATTTTAGTATGCTGCTTTGAAAATGTTCATATTTCTCTTAATATGATACCTGGATGAAGACAGGTGTAAGGTTTTCTGCCTAGCTTTAGATCCTTTGGAAGAGGAATGCTCAAAACTGAAAACTCTTTGACTAGGAAAATTTTCATTGTCTACCCATTTTGTTGAATGAAGCATGTAGGACTGTCTTTAATTGCGTAACAGTCTTCCTCGCTGTTGGATATATTTTATAGGATCCATATTTTTTTTTTCAATGATCTGTTGATTATTGAAGTAGGTTTCTTTTTGAGAATTTGCTAAAGGTGTGTGCGACTCCAAGAACTCTAGTGTGTCTTGCAATGGTGGCACAAAATCTAGGGAAATAATATTGAGATTTTCATAAATTGTATGTATAGTATGAATATACACTTGTGTTTTTTAAGTTTCCCACTGTTCTTCACTTTTTTCTTTTGTTGGGATCATTGTGACGTATTTTTGACATAATAAATGTGAAAGAGGTGAAGTTCAAAGTTAGACGTTATGGCAAATTTGCTTCTACCACTTTTTTTTATGAATTCATTTCATTTGTTTTGATTGACCTGGTGGAAATTTTTTAGTGTGTCGATGAATATCTTGTAGTATGTTGTGCTGCATACATTCGACTAGAAAGTCTCTAGACTCTGGACATGGCTAGAAACTTGTATATCGTGTAGTAACTTGTATTCTGCATGGATTCGATCATTTAGAATCTTTTATATTATCCTGATCTCTGCCATTTCTATTCTCAAATTATATCATGTATAAAGTTGTGGCTCTTGCTTGGAGGGGTGGATTGTCTATATGCATACACATGTATCTGTGTTTGCATTTGTATAGAGAGAGAGAGAGAGTGTGTGTGTGTGTTTGGAGCCTGCAATATTTGTACTAGTGATTACCATTTAACAGTTGTTGACATGCCAATGATTCTGAAGTTACTTTGTTTCTTTCAGATAAAAAAGTTGTACCGAAGGCTGCGAATGATGTGAAACTCATTAGTGCTGGAAAGATATTAGAAAATAGCAAGACAGTTGCCCAGACCAGAACTCCATTTGGTGAACTTCCTGGTGGAACCATCACCATGCACGTTGTTGTGCAGCCATCTTTACCAAAGGCAAAGACAGGTGATTTGCTTGTGATGCTTCATAATCAATATCCATGAAAGATGGACATTGATTCTATTTTGACTAAGTTCAGTCAGATTTATGTGTTTGTAGAACTGTGAAGTAGCTTATGCCAGTGACAATCCTATTGGTAGTTATGGTGTAATAATTCAAACTATTCTACAACTATTTGTAGTGTCCTTGCAACATAAATCTTATTTTGTTCTTGCAATCTGCAGCTCCAACTTCGATACTCTCTCAAACCACTATATATTGTCCTTTTTTTTTCAACTTCCATGTGTAGTTTCCCCCCTTAAAACCCAATTTCAGCATGCTAGGAAACACTGTATCACTCCTATTAAGATCTATGAATAGCCTCTGACAATTGATATCCGATACTGGCCAACATCCATGTTAAAGACACAGACATGAGCTTTTGGAGGAAAGAATCCAAGAATATGGTGAGGTAGTTGCTCTTGTCTGCCTCACGAAGACACGAAAGGAGTGCATTGCAGCTGTTTCTTGTCTAACCTATTTGTTAGTGATTTTCGCAAATATTTTGTCTCTTCTGTTGTTTATCATGGTTTCATTTTCACATATTCAGTACTATCTCAAGTCCTACGTCACACAGATGCTGTGTGCCGATGCTGGTGGGGCATATCCCAAAAAATTTGGGGTGGGGATGCAGCAAGAGTATGTTATATATATATATATATAGGTATATGGTTGTTTCTTAGCTTAATTTGTCCTTTTTTTACTTTTATTACTAAAGAAAAGAGAGGGAGGAAGAAGGAAAAAAATAAAGAAAAAAATTTTTAAAGGGAAAAACGTAGGGTGCGAGTTGGAGCTGCACCAGCACCCGTATTGTGTTGACATGGGTGCTGCATGCTTTTTGAAGAGTCCATGTGGCATAGTTCAAGTCTATGGTACATTGTTATAAAATTTTGGCATGTTATATCATAATTAAACATGAACCATCAAGCTCTATTTCTATATGTTGCCTGTTGACTGACTGCTAGTTTCCAAAATTATTACAAATTTATACATGGAGCTGCTGACCATTTATTGTTTTTCCAACAGAAAAGAAGGTTGAGGAGTTGCCAAAGAACAGATGTGGATGTACCATTTTGTAAGGTTAAAGTCGTGTTGAATTTATTGTTTATGTAGAGGTGAAATGCAAATTAATTTGGAAAATAGTTGTGAGATGCATTCTCTTGGTTATCCTAATTGTGATTAGTAGGAGGGGATGCGACCTATGTTGCAGGGTGATGACATATACATGAATACTACATTTGGTAGGCTTGGGAACTATCATACGGGTGGCATGATAAATGAATTCCATAGTCATGGTTTGATTTCTCGAGTAATATACTTTAATAGAAAGCAGTGTTTGCCAATATTTCTTGAATTTTCTGGGTGAAGATCAACCTTTTAGATGTGTTCAAGATTTATTTAGTCAATTGTCTTGGATGAAAAGGATTTAGGGTCCACATTAAGATATCATGTTAGATTCAACTAGTCCTTTTCAATCCCAAAATCTAAGGTCATGTTTCCGTTGTAGAACCTGTGCATATGATGGTACTTACGGTTCTTGTTTTCTTCCCACCCTTGTTAAGACTTAGAGAGTGCTGAAGTGAAAGCTTCACTTTACCTACCTCAGTATTCGCCTGCTCGCGTTTGTGGGCACTCACTATTCTGTCGTGCATCGTAACCGCGCTATGTTACATGTAAAATGTTAACGGAGTTGCGAATATGGATGCTGCAAAACTGATTTCCATGTGGAAATGGTAAAGTATGCAGAAATATACGAACCCGTTTTTTCCCTTTACTGTGGAACACTGGGTATTATCACCTGTGGCTTTTGAATATCACTCTAGTCCCGTCCCTAAGCAGTGCCCATCCCTCAATACTCGGTTGTGCTGTTAATGGATGGGTGGATGTCAAGTTGGAGATGGTACGGTCTGGATTTTCATTGTCCTTTTGTTTTAGCTGCAGTGCGTGTTTAGGGACGCCGACATGACACAATGTTAAAGGGGGTATACCCCTCATGCCTTGTTTTCAAAAATATTTGAAGATTTCTCCCGTTAGCAAGGGCCGAACTTTTATCTCGTAAATGAGACCTTTGATCCCATTGCCTACGAAACCGACGTTACATAAGGAAACCTTTGTTGCCTGCTAACTCCAGACATGAATCCCTTCCAGTTGAATTTTCAATTTTCGCTTTCTCTTTTTCTTGGTAGTAAATCTGGGTTAAACAGGGATGTGGATATCGAACTCACAACCTCTTTCAACTTGCAAGTCTTTTGGTAGCCAGGGGAATGGATCTCTCATTGCCATGGATATTTTCTGTTTTATTGGGCTATCACATGTAACAGCTAGAGAAACTGAAAGCTATATTCAGTTTAATACCGTAACGTTAGATAAATTCAGTACAAAAAATCAAGTCTAGAAACTTGTGACCATATCTTAACCATTGGCATCTATGATTCTACGGTTTAAAATGGCGGGGAGTCCTGGCACGTAGGGCAAGGTTATCGACTGACTGACACGGCTCCTTAGCCATCCGGCACTCAGGAAGTTGATCATGCACCAGTTTTGAGGCTAGCTGGCTAGGCCATTGTATATGTGTATGAAACTTCAATGTTTCAATACCCAGGCTCCTTTTCTTTGCCCAACCCAAATACATTGGCAGGGATCTGCCGGACGACGGTTTGACTGTCAGAAGATAGGCTTTTTCACACCGTAGAATCACGTGCTACCTCTGGTCTATTGACCGTTGAGCTTGGATGTCGAAGTTGTAAGTGAATAATTAAGGGAAGCAATAGGCATCTCTGATCATTTGTTTCTTTATGAACCAATGGCCACTTTAATAGTTCAATCACCAAATGTGGTATTTATTATCTATTTCTAGTAATCCAATCTTTTACCAAAATTGAGATGGCTTTTTTATGGGAAGGCACGGTTGGGCCCATTTTTTACTAGTTTATGCAAAGACATGAAGACAGGGTGTTCAATCATTCTCCTCCTCCAATTTGGCGGTCTTAAGTCGAAGCCTCCAACTATGTGAGTGAGATTTTGATGGTGAATCATGAGGCCCACACACACACACCCACACACACACATTTTATTGTTACTGACACTCCTTTTATCAATGAATGGAATGTACAATGATTTATACTCTCTCTCTCTCTCTCTCTCTCTCTCTCTCTCTTTTTACTAGCATTGCGTGTTACAAAACAGGGACACAAAATCAAAGTCAACGCATTAAGAAAAAAAAAAAAGTAATTGACAAGATGACCCTCTTTACAATTCCCTAGACTCAACTACACACCAAGTCGTTTGGTTCTCAATTAGTTGTTTTCTTTCAATACGTTTTCCTTAATTACTCTACAAAACAAGAAGTCACAAAGTTATTCTTGCCGCAGTTTAACAGAAGTCAGCAACACTTACAGATGAAAGCACTCAGTTTGTTTTGTGAATTTTATTTATTGGCAAGTTCATTTGCTTAGCTGGATAATGTTTCGCATCTCATCATGAGGAGCTATGTAGTTCATTCACTCGAACATGAAGTGCATCAGTACAGAGCGAATAGATAGCTCTAAAAAAATAATGGAAATTTTTGAAAATTACAAATTAAAACTGACCATCTACATAGATCTTCGCAAAATGTCAGCATGATTATGCATATGTTGGACGACTAATATAAATGAGTAGCATGGAATATAACAATCATTATGTAACTGATGCTTCTTGCAGAAAAAAAAAATGTGGCCATATTATTTTTTAAAAATAACTATCCAACTTCATGAACTTTTCATTTGCATGCTGCAAAGAATAGATGAATATAGAAATGATGTTTTGCACAACACTTAAATGATCTATGAAATGATGTTGTAGTCAAACAAAGTTCTTCCTTCTTTAGCACGTGGACATAAGAATGAGCGTGAGACTGATACCAAAGAGTTAACTTTCCAACACAAATAACATCATTCCTATTCAATAAAATGTTAAAAAATGCACAAAATGGCTTGAACACCAGAATTCCTAATATACTACTCTTACATGAACCTTGAGATGAAGTTCAAGCCGCCTCACCCACAGTAAAATCCTGAATTAGAGACTCATTCAGACTAAATTTGTGCAGGTGTGGTTAGGCTCCACTATGCAAGAAGGCCATATTGAGATTTAAGCACATGACCAGTCGCCTGATCGGGCCTCTTCCCTAGTTGTGCTGTCCCCTTCGGTTCAGTTATCAGAACTTCTAGTGCCCACGACATGGGCTGCATAACTGAGCCCTATAATGTTCACAACATATTGAACCTCAACCTTGTGGACAGCGTAATTTCACCTACAGCAGCACATATTTGAATATTATATATGTTAATCTATGTATATATATATATATATATATATATATATATATATATATATATATATATATATATATATATATATATACCAATTTCTCTATATGATTGGCAGAAACCAGACCAATAGGTCAGGGACAAAAACCAAACCCTTTAAATATGATATTTAAAGTGCTTTTTGTGAAATCTAACCTTACCAATATGATCGTAATGATAGGTTGACGCAAAATATATATTAAGTTGATCGGTTTTTGGGTTTTAATAGTGTTTTTATAATAAGCAAAACTGAATGGCTCTCATAGCATCAACATTTTGATAATAAAAAAATCAACATTTTTCATAAAAATAGCTTTATTCAAAGCATGTTTTATACCAAAATAGTTTTTATAAATATATTAGGATGTTAATATTTTATTTAAAATAATTTTTTAACAAAAAATTAAAGGGTCTGTTTTTTATCCTTGACCTAAGTGTCTGGTTTATACCAATTTCTCTCTCTCTCTCTCTCTCTCTCTCTCTCTCTCTCTCTCTCTCTCTCTATATATATATATATATATATATATATATATATATATATATATATATATATATATATATATATATATATATATATATATATATATATATATATATATATATATATATATATATATATATATATATATATATATATATATATATATATATATGCGCATTGATTATCATTGGCAAGTAGTTAAATAGCACGAAAAGTGGTGGTTCATCAATAAGCAGTATCCCATCTAGGATTAAAAAGGAAAAGGAAAATTGCCATACCATGTCGCTTAACTTAACCAAATTAAATATCCCAGCTTCATGACAATCCAATGATAAAAATAAATAAATGAAAAAAAATCAGTAAAAATTGATGTATTGTAACTGTATCATTACGTATCGTAATTGTATCATACGCTACGGTGCTTGTATCATAACTATACAATATAGGTGGTGTATATATGCATCAAAGAAAACAATCATAAATAAGAATTGCTATTGATTCCAAAGGCTGATCGATCATCATCTCTCAATATGACTAATATTTGCAGGTCATGTACAGAGTATTTGTCCAATAGATGGACCTCTCTCTCTCTCTCTCTCTCTCTCTCTTTCTCTCTCTCTCTATGAAGTGATACTTTTCAGCTGCAAATTGAAAGTAATTACTCGAATCCATCTAATAACAGACCAATATAATCAAATAATAGTATAATAAAGAAGCAACTGATAATGATATGTATGGACTAATCGGACAAGGAAATTGAAAGCCTCTCGTTTCTATAAACTACAGGAGGCCACAAATTTCTGACCTAAGAGAAATCGATCAATGGACAACGACAAAATCGGAGTTAAAGTATTGACGTCGACTGAACACTCCTCGTTCATTAATTCTGTAAAGTTCTAACTTCTAACCAAAGGTCGTGAACTTTTTATTTCTATTTGATTTTCTCAAGAAAACATTTTCTAAAGAACTTGAGTGAACATCTAACAGAAAGTATGCAACAGCAATAAAGGTTCCCTTTTCACTTTATCTCTAAGATGTAAGTGATCGTCAACATGCATATCTGCCTCATTGTGGTTTGCACATAAAAGGACAAAGACAAATAGTGTTAATAAACCAAAATAACAGTATTTCGAATGGATGCTGATTGTGCATTTAGTAAGCCACAGATTCTTTGATAGTTTAAGGCAACAAAGAAGACAATAATGAGGACTGTTGCCCAGAAAATACAAGTGCTAGAAATGATTCGATACCTAGGTATAGGGATCTTATGCACTTGAGGATAAGCTCAAATTCCATCCCAGCCCAAGACTGACGACAGGGAGTTCAAAATATCCCATCTTCTCGAATGCACTTCGTTTTCTTTGAGCACCGACATTTTTTTCATTCATCTCCTAATCTAACAATAGATATTGTTAAACAACACGATACCCTATCCCTCGGCATGGTGGCACATGGAAAAACATTGACACAACAAATCTGACAACGACAATTCTTACTCAAGCATTTCATCAAACACTTGATGAGCAAGATAGACAGCAAACACAACAAATAGAAAAATGTTGATAGAGAGAGAGAGGAAAACCTCAAAACCCCACTTCGTCCCTGTTCACGAGAGCAGCCAAAGAGTCTGTGTTTTAGTCTAATTTTTTTGCAAGGGATTTTTAGGCAGCAATGAAAGATACCTTCCAATAATATTTGCCTGCTAAAATTTTTCCTGCAGTTGGCGTTAGTGATGAGGCAAATGAAGATTACCGGTCACGATTCAATGGGTGATGAGACACAAGGTTGATTGACGTTCTATCCTTAATGCAGCTCTGATGGGGTGGAGCCTCGTCATTCACGGTGTGAACCACTGACGAATAATGGGCAGCATCAGCCGTAATACGCACTCATTGAAGGCTTCATGCTCCAATATTCTTCGACGATTTCTCAACTTCATCAGAGACAGGGACTTCACTGACGTTGAGAGGCACTTCATCAGAAAAACCCGATTTCAGTGATGGGATGAGCAGCTTCATCATGGAACGCATTCTTTCATTGACGGCATGAGTGGTGAATCGGTGACCAATCATCAGAGATGGATCGCGTTCCGTGATTGTAGTGGGTGGTAGTGGTCGGCTTCGCATTCGCATTCCAAGGGACAACTAAGGAGCTTCATCTATTGCAACTAGCATATAAGTTGTCCGGGCAGGGTTTGCATTTTTTTACCTCTGATGCAACCATAGGTGTCTTCCACTTGTTTATTGGGTTCATGTTGTATCTTATAGGACTTAAGGTTTTCCTGTGGCCAGCAGATGCAAGCTTGCCGCCAACCAGCATCTTCATTATGTTATGTGCATGGTTTGTTTTGTTATTTGCTGCATGAGTAAGCACATTGATTATGGCATGTGGATTGCATTCGCTTTTTCGGAATCGTGTGTTTGTGGTGGATGCTATTTAGCATATGTCTAGGAAATCATATAGAATTGTAACTAGGTTTTTATTTCAGGTTTCATGTATTGTGAGCTTACAATGAAGCATAAGAATTCTGTTTTTTAGTAGGTTAATATGTTGTCATGTATCAGATAGGAAATGCTCAGTTTCCATATGTTTAGACTTGTATTTTGGCATTTGCTGAGCATGTGTCAATTAGGCAATTGTGTTTGATACCCCTGGACTTAAGATATGATGTTGGTTCTGTTGATAAGCCAGGGTTTTATAAAACATCATAATTTAAAGCCATGAATTTCAAATCCTCTAAAGGGAGGAGACCCATGATTATAGTTAGGAACGGATGGGCGTCTCTGATCCCTTGTGTCTTATGCAGATTTATGTGGGAATCCTAGCAAGAAGCAACATGGTTGGCAAAAAACTAGCCATTGTCTCCCACATAAGAGAGCGAGAGAAAGAGACATAGAAACCTCGATAAACTGTCGATGGTCTCATGTTCGCCCACTTCATGCCAACCAAGATGGTCATCAAATCGAATATAATCTGAAATGGCATGACTAGTGATCATCGCCACTGATACGAATTACTAATATGGGATGAGGTTATAAAGCCATTATCTCATGGTGGACTTGGCATTTTGTCCGTCTGTTTGGAAAATGTCGCGTAACTCGTCTACCCTCTTAATGAGAGATTGCTGAATCTGTGGAAATAGTGTCCATGCAGTTCGAACTTATGGTTTTTATGGACGAAGGCTTTCAAGTGGGTCAAGGAACGAAGCGATGATCATGCAGCTACTCTCTTGGCTCTCTTGTCCGGCAGCCACATCTATAGTTCAGGTTTCAGTTAGATTATTTTTCGTTGCTACCTCTAGCTAGGGACTAGTTTCCAAAAAGATTATTATGGGGTACATGCCCACCTCCCAGAACGAGTTTTTTTTTTTGGCTTGATTAACCGTTCAAGGCAGAGTTCAGGCTGATGAATTAAAAGGTGGGATTTGAATTACCAAGCATGTACCAGCCATGTTGCTGTGATGAGGAAAGCATCAAACGCATTTGAGCTCGCTCGGCTCGTTGTGCAGCTGTACTTGTTAGGCGACGGCAATATTTTTAGAACTCTCCCACCGTCACCACCCAGTCGATGTCTGCTCGTTCTCCCCTCTTCAATTCCCAATGAGCAAACTCTTTTACTACCGTGTGCCTATTCTCTCCATCTCTCCCCTTTCCATTTCCCCATTCACCCCCACTTGCAATTGAATTCTATTGTTCTACAATCACCGTACAGGGATCGGAACTGAGGCCTTTTCAGTATGCCGTTCCACCGATCTGCAGCCCACTGGAGCAACGTGCGCGCGCACAGAAGAGAACATATGAAAATTGCATTTAGATGTGACCCATACAATTTACATCACCCATTGCCAATCTCCCTTCCACATGAGCTTGCCTGTAAATAGTTACTACTATCACTATTATTAAGAGGACTTAGAGAGCCCGACGCTTTGACGACAATGCTAGATAACGATCCTTGCCTGTAGAAACTTACAGTACTCTCTCTTTCACGCGCTCACACACAGAGTAAATAAGAAAAAATTTCATTTGTATGTTGACTGGTAAGAATTTACATCGTTGTTGCCTTTGCCAAAATTCTTTGTCATCATGAAACTTAACCGGAAATAGCAACTAATATCACTGTTATTAAGTAGACTCCGAGAGTTGCACATAATCGAAGACAAATGCTAGAAAACGATGCTTGTCTTAAGCACAGGCACACACACACACACACACACAGGTATTCTCTCTATGGCTGATGTTGAACCTGGAGAGGAGGTGGGGATGGAGGACGCCAAAAAGGGAACCAAGATGGTGGCTCGCCTAACGAGAAAGGAGGAGGTGGAGGTGGTGGAAATAGTGATGGAATCGGAGGAAGATATGGCCATGAGGGTGTCGGGGGCGCGAAGGGGAATGGGAATGGCAAAGATGGGGGCCTTGTAAAAGGCAGAGGTGGAAAAGGAGGGAGGAAGGGAAAAGGAGGCAGTTGAGGCATTGGTGGTAGAGGCGGGAAGGGGAAAGTAAACGGTGGGAACCATGGATTCGGCCACAGGAACTTGGAATTGTTTACAGACTCCAGCCTTTCATTTCCACAGATGGAGAGGTCAACCGTGGGCGGTCTGTAATTCAAAGGTTTCACGCTAAGGATGCAAGAATTGCCCTGCCTGGACCTGATGTACATCTCTCTTGTTGTGTTAATACCTTGAACACTGCAGGCAGAAGGAGGACTCTTTCCGAGGGTGGCCTTACAAAAGGATTCTTTCCGATAGCCATTTCTGCAGTCATAACCGTCCACAAAGGGGAGCTTGAATCTGTAAGCACCATACCTGTTCGTTTTTCTCGTCACAGAGTATGCTAAACTCTTTGTTGATTGTAATCCCACTTTTAGACTGCATTCTATATGGACATCCACACCTACAATCCACATTTCTACGAATATTAAGTTGCCATTACACAAAACGATCATCAAGTGTTTCGCTGGAGGTTTGAACGCTTACCTTGTAAGAAGTAGCTGTGCTTAGAAAAGGTTTTCTGCAAGCAGGAATCGCAGAACACGCTGCCAATGACTGTAATTCTTCTGGATGTGAGTCTTCCTTCATTATCACCTGCCGCTGTAACGAGAATGGTGAGAATGGCTGCAAGGATGCTAACAGGGTAGAGCTTCATGATTAGCTATGAGCTGTACTGTCGCACAAGAGCTTCTTTTATGGATGCAATCACTTTTTTTAATATTTTATTTTGTAACCCGTGAATATAGTGAGGTCATTTTTTCTTTTTTTCACAAGAGGCGCTTTCGACAAGGAGCAGGCATGTGAATTTTGGTGCTGGCGTTTTATGAGATCGAGTGTCCCTTTGAGCCGCATGCTGTTAAGTTGTTAGCTATGTCAGTCACATACCTGTTAAAACATTCACGGGTTGCTAGACTTTTGGAAAACTTTTTCTGTTTTCTTATGTTTTCTTGTAGTCTAATGTCTATTCCATTGTCTTAATCGGTTTTCCTGTTTACATTGCATTAAAATTTGAAAGGCAAGTGCAACTTCTATTATTTTTTCTCATTGTATTAGATAAGGAACTAAAATAGGGCCCTCCAACCCCAGGAGCTTGCTCGTTTACAAGGGGGAACCCTTTATTTTTGCCTTGAAAATTGGTGAAAAACAATTGCCATGCATACCATTCTCCGTCAAAGTTTAAGAAATCTTTTACTTTGTGTGGTTAAGTGGCCTTTGTGAACGAGCACTAACACCGCGATTGGATCCTACCAGAACTCCACAGCTAATTAGTGAGCTTGAACATGATAGTGTTGGGTCGGGTCCAGCCTCAAGATCCGATCCAACCCGACCCGTCAATTAAGTGAAGGGCCGAAGAAATGAGAGGGCACCCGATGGTGCCCCTCACTCTCACGTCTCTCTCTCTCGTTGTTTTCTTTTGGAGGAAAAAAAAAAGAGGAGGGCTTCCCTCTTGTGGTTGCATACAGCAAGAGCAGAAAGAGAAGGAGAAGGAAAAGGAGAAGAGGAAGGCAAGGAAGAGAAGAAGGAGAAATCGCAGCAGGCGTGTGGGTTGATCGGCACGCCAAGAAGAGAGAGGAAAGACAAAGAAGAAAGAGAAAATGAAGGGAGTCTTCGTTGGGTGATTTTTTTTTTGAATCTTTGGGGCTATTTCTTTTGTTCGTATAAGAGAGTGTTATTGTTCTTTTGAGTTCACTGTTTTTCGTAAAACAGTAGGGATATTGCTGCTCGTGTATTTGGCTCCCTTTTTTGATATATAGAAAGTCTCTCCTGCCCGTGGTTTTTTACTCTATTATTGGGGGTTTTTCCATGTAAATTGGCGTCTCTTAATTTTGCACTGTTTAGCATATATCTTGATGTATATTGCTGCAATCTTGGTGTTGAAATTCGATCTTATGCTCGCTGCCCTGTGATTCCGATTTTCAGCAGTTTTATGTTGGTTTGGCTTGTTGAAGCATTCTTTTTGGGGGATACGACTATAACAGATAGTACTAGGATGAATGACTTGTCAAAGTTCTTGTGTTGCATCCTCTTTGATTGAGAGTCATCAGGGATCCTCTCCTCCTCATTCCCCTCTTTGTTCACATCTTGTCTTTGTGAGTCTCTGTTTGAGGGCACCACAGTTGTTCTCTCTCTCTCTCTCTCTCTCTCTCTCTCTCTCTCACACAGACACACACACACACACACACACAAGCACCCCCAGAGCTCGAGTTCCCATTGATGAGGTTTTCCGGTGGCTTGAGGTGGATCTCCCTGCTCCAGAGGTGCGTGACATTGAAGAGGATTTGCTTACATGCTTTATAGTTGTGGCGCCAGGGATTGGTAAGCCGGCCAAGCGGGGGAAGGCCAAGAAGAGGCAACACACTACTTGCTCTCTCCTCCGTCTAGACGGTCAATCAGAATTCATAAGTAATGCTTCATTTTTTGAATGTTCAGTGTTGACATGGGTTCCTTTCATAGGTGAGGGTCGTCTGGTTTACGAGGAGTCATATATGTTGTAGAAACCCACACCTAGGTATTTTCCATAGTTCATGTTGGTGTTTTTGTATTGCCTTGCACAGGTCATGCTGCAACTCCGGTTTGAATTATAATTCCAAAGTCGACAGGGCTGGCAGGTCAAGGCTGGCCTCGACTTGCATTGATTTTGGTTTTTTGCTTCTTTGTGTTATGTACCGGTTTTGTACTCTATTGTCCAACACATTGTTAAATTTGCAATGTTGAATACATACTCTCTCACACACACACACACATACATGAGCTCTCCCTTTGGCACCATGAATCGTCCTCGCCACTCCTGGCTCCTGGTGATTTTGCCCTTTTGCATGATCGCTTCTGGAATATGTTCCTTCCCATTCCCACCAAACATATGCTACCTACGATACGAATATGGTGGTCAATGTTAATGCTTGGCGCTTGGCTTCACACTTCAACATCCTAACATCCCTATCTGGGTTCCTTTCAAACTTTCTTTGGTGGTTTTCACAACTCTTTCAAGCTTCCTCAATGCACCAATTGCCGTTTCTTTTGTGAGCCTAACAGATGCTCGTATGTTTCTGTACTCCATTCATAGTGAGGTTTTCCTCGCAAGGGCATTGCGATCCTTAGATGCACTCTTCTTCAGGCTCAATCGCTCATAGTTGGGCAATACTAATTCATTAGTTTGGCCTCGCTAGATGTCGTCTTTCAGTGGCATTTTCAGAAAAAACTAATTATATAAGTATGGTTTTGGGAAACTTAATTATATGAAAGAACTACTTATGCATATTTTTCTATAAATTGAAACTAATTATAGAAGTATGGTTTCCAACTTGAAAAAAAATAAACAAAGATAAAAAATATGTTTCTTCAAAGTAGAATAAGATTTCATAAAAATTCAAAAACCAAATGTCCAAAGTTTTTTTTCGCTTGTTAACTCTTATGCTTGTATGAAAGAAAGAAAATCTTGACTCTCAATTCATAAAACCTGTAAAATGAAAAATAAAAGAGTTTGCACACAAGATGCCCAATAACATGAGCAGGTACGCAATAACTGATGAAATTAAGTCGACAAGTTTTGTTCGGTAAAATAAATTTCATGCAATATAATATCAAATTTAGATGTCTGATGCGATGTAGATGAACCGTATAGCATGTGACATCTTGAAGAACAGCAAGAATAACTACCAACCAATCTGCCACTGTTGTTGATAGATATCAACAGTTTAACCGAAGGCGTTGAAGAGATAAATACATGAGAGATAGACAGAAATACTCACTAAGATTAGATCAAACCTTCACCGAAGATCATGCAATGGCTGCCGAAGAGTTTGGTGAAAAGCGGGGGCACGTCAACGTCGTCGCTGGACAGATAGAAAATGCAAAATCGTTCTTGCAAGTTGAAATCATCCACGGTTTCCACTTCATTCCCTCCGCCCACTCCCCATCATTGTTCACTTCCCTCCCAACACCAAACATGTTACCGCTCTCGTCCCTATCAAACACCAAAAAGCGAGGCAAGCACGTGAGCACACAAGTGTTTATAGAGGTTCGGCGCAACACTACACCTACATCCTCTATTGTTCTCTCTTCACAGATGAAATTGTGTTGAGAGTTTTCTCTAGAATGTAATATGTTGAGTACAAAGGGTTGTACGTCTCTCTCATGTCAAGACACGTTACATCAGAAGGTTTACATATATTGTTTGTGTTATCTATGGTAGTATTACCGTTATCAATCCCTTTTTTGAATTAATGGATCTTCTTGACATTCATTGTTGTTGACTTCTAGCAAAAGTATTTTGGTTTCAACCAAGGTCTTTGTTATGACTGTTAACCAAAGTGGCAGAGGTAAGAGCATTGTGGCTATTGATCTTTTGCCATGATTTAGACTATGGCTGTTGCAAACATCGGCCATGGTTTTGGGCCTTGGCTATGGCTGTTATTTATTACAGCCACAACTACTTATATGTTAGCTACAGAAAAAGCCATTGGTCATTATAATTATGGTCTTTTATATATATATATATATATATATATATATATATATATATATATATATATATGAGTGGTGGAGATAAAGAAGCACGTCAACTACATATTTAATACAATAAATGAGACCTCTCAAATTCATGTAAAAAAAATGTTAAGCAGAATGTGAACCTCATAATGTGCTTATGAACACTAATTTAATACAAATCATGCTTTGATTCAAGCCATTTTTTGTAGAAATAATTGATTTTTATACAATAAAAAATTTGATGTTATAAGAGTCTTCATCCTTTAACTATGAAAGGAAATATTATTTAAATAAGAAAATAACTAACTTAATATATGTTTCTCATCAAATAATTTTTGAGAAATATCTATACGGTTAGATTGCAAAAAAAATATTATATAGGCCTGATTTTTGTTTTTACCCAAGTGGTTTGTGGTCTGGTTTTACCAACTTTCATATATATATATATATATATATATAGAGAGAGAGAGAGAGAGAGTCATCGAATCAAGGTTCTAGTGATATTTGTAGACATCAAATGAGGGCCATGAGCTTCTCATCTTTTTGATGGAAAATTCTCATTTGTTTTCCTTTTTACCTTTGTTTTTTTTATTTTACTTGTTATTATATTATTCTTTTGAAAGGGTGGTGCAATGAAGGGAAAGGAGGAAGGAGGAGCTTCGTCATGGACAGCTGTGCCCAGGTTGTCAAGCGGCACTGCCCATCTGTTCCATACTGTCGGGTGGCACCCAGGCAAGTGGCACCGCCCATCGGTTCCATCCCGTCGGGCGATGTTGGCCTGGAAGCCGCCATCGGCTGGTGGGAGGGCAAGAAACCCCTCCCCTTCCTCTCAACGTCAGGAAAGAAGTGTTAGCAGAATTGATAAGGACAGCAGGGATAAGATCAGAGAAGATCGAGGCAGCAACCATAATGCATATAAAATCAATCAAGGAGAGAAGTTGGGAAGAGGATCTCTCGCTAATCAAGGAGAAGATTAACTCAACGCAAATCCAACTACTTCCCTTTATCCAAGAGAGAATCATGGAAACAATGATGTAATTCAAATGTCTCTCTATGTAAAAATATTAGAGCAAGAGACAAAAATAAACAATGAAAAATAGAGCAAGCATCTAGTGCTCTTCATTCGTGGATCTAAGTCATCATTAGACTAATCCACATTAAATTGAGTGATCTTTCTCTTTATCTTCCTTTTTTTTATCATGGTATCAGATCCATCGTCAACATTGGGTCTGGTTCTGCCGTACATCTACCATCTTTTCCCCTGTTTACGATTTATGCTGCAATGAAAGTGTCTTAATAAAGGAGTTTGATATCCCTTTTGTCACTCTCTATTTTATCAGCAGCTGCAATAGTGCAGACCCTTAGAAGATTATCCCAAGAGGCATTTACCCTTGTTAATTGAATGTTGATTTTGCTTTGGGTTGATTTCTGTCACTGTCTACTCAAGATTTGAATCAATTTGGGTGATCATCGGGAGATTGAGCTGTTTTGAAGAAGTCACAGAACAGAACGTCTGATTGTTTGGACCCTGCCGTGAAATTGGCCGGCGTTGTCAGCTCTGGTGACGATAAGGGTCGAGCAAGAGCTCTTTGGAATCACCTACATCTGAAGAATCAACCTACCAATTTTCAGAATTGTAGGCGCAGCCATTGGGGAGGTACGAATTATCGAAGAGTCACTTGTCGCGTTGGAAAGTTGCAGAACATAACGTCGGACTGTCTAGACCTTGCCGCGAAATTGACCAGCGTTGTCAGCTCCAGCGATCATAAGCGTTGAGCAAGAGCTCTTTGGAATTTGAGCAAGAGCTCTTTGGAATTGCCTACGTCTGAAGAACCTTCCTACCAATTTTCAGAATTTTAGGCGCAGCCATTGGGAAGCTTCGAATTATTGAAGAGTCGCCTATCGCTGAAAGGCTACCTGCGATTGCATCCCCTGTTTCCCCAATTTCTCAGTAAGAATTGGGTTTCGAAGGCTCACTAACGACACAACAGCTTGTGGACGTCTTCTGCTGTCCAGCTTTGATCCCAACGAATTCTAGGGCGATTGCTGTCGAGCTTTGATCCCAACAATTCTGTTAAATATTGGAGCCATCTAGTGAAGTTCCAGTTTTGGAGGAGCTAATTTGAGGAAACGCCAGAATCGATCATCATCGCTGTCCTTGCCAAAAATTGGACGCGACTGAGCCTCAATTGCATCCCTGCTTGTGTGCTTGGGCTTCATTAGACGACGACAATAGAAATCTTACAGCAATCAATTGAAAAACTTGGTTGGTAACTCACCATGGCAGGATATGGATCTGGTGCATCACAAAAATTTGACAACTGTGGTACGAGTCTCAATGCCCTTTTGCTTCAGAACCCCAATAGCCTTCAACAATTTCTAGCTATAAAGTTGACAACAGAAAACTATCTCATTTGAGAGGACCAATTTACACCCATACTGATCTCTTATGATCTTATGGGATTTATTGATGGTTATAAACTTGCTCCTCCAAAGTTCAAACCAGTAAGCATTATTGAGGTCAATAAAGAGTACTGAATGGCTGCATTGTGACCAACTTTTGTTAAGTTGGATTAAATCTTCTCTATCAGAACCTCTTCATACCCAAACTATTGGGTTAAAGTCTTTTCTTGAAGTATGGAAAGCCCTTAAAGCCTCCTATGCTGCTGAAGTGTCAACTCCAAGATCTCAAAAAAGGAACATACTCCATGGATGCTTTCATTAACAAAGCAAAGAGTATTGTCCATCAACTAGATGTAGATGCCAAACCTATTGATGAAGATGTTTTCATTCTTCAAACCTTATGGGGTCTTCCTCCTGAGTATTCTATTTTCACACCAGTATAGAGACTCGAAAGGATCAAATTACCTTAACCGAGCTCCATGGGCTATTATTAGTCCAACAAGCCAATCTTAAAGAAATCAGAGAGCAAAATTGTGAAGAGCTAGCTAATGTTGCCTTCAACCAGGACAATTATAATCGATCTCCAAACTATAGAAACAGAGGAAGAGGGAGTTATAAAAACAATAGAGGAGGACGAAGAATGATTTTCAAAACAATAATCGACCTATCTACCAAATCTGTAGGAAAGATGGTCATATTGCAAAGAATTGTTGGTCTTATACTAATCTTCTAAAAGAGAAAAGGGCAGGTCATGTTGCCTACAATACAGGATCAACCCAAGGTACACCACGAGTGTTGGTACCCCGATTCAGGTGCTACGCAACATGTGACAAACAACATCAACAATCTCTCAATCCACAGTTCATATCAGGGAGGTGACACTTTGAAAATTGGTGATGGTTCAGGTTTGCACATTCCTAGCATTGGATCCTCTCAAGTTAATTCCTTAAAGATGAATGATATTTTGGTAGTACCTGAAATAAAAAAAAAAATTAATGTTAGTTCAATGTCTTGCAAGAGACAATAATGTGATTTTTGAATTTTCTCCTCGAACTTGTGTCATTAAGGATCAGATGACAGGGAAGGTTCTTCATCAAGGAACAAGTAGCAATGGACCGTATAAGATTCATCTTGACCAATCAAGCAAAGAAGCATTTAGCTCAAAGAAGGACTCGTAAGAAGACTGGCATAAACGATTGGGTCATCCTGTTCTTACAATCGCTAGACATATATTGAACTCTTTTGATATTCCCTATAGCAATAAAGTGTTTAACATTTGTGAATCATGTCAGAAAGGAAAAAAGTCATAGGCTGCCTTTCCAATCAAATATGAATGATGTTCGATTTTTTCTTGAAGTGATTTGTTCAGATTTATGGGGGTCAGCACCTATTGAAGGAATGCATGAACACAAATATTATGTTGTTTTCATTGATGCCTTCTTTAAGTATATTTGGTTCTACTTGATTGAACAAAAATCTGATGTATACAGTGTCTTTAAAGCCTTCAAGACTCTTACAAAAAATACTACAGGACATTTAAAGTGTTTCCACTCGGATTGGAGTGGAGAATTTCAAGGATTGACCAAATACTTGATTGAATGTGACATTGAACATAGAGTGTCATGCCCACATACACCGCAACAAAATGGAGCTGTTGAAAGGCGTCATAGATTGAAAGTTAAAATATGTTTGGCTCTCATGGCTGAAGCAAACGTTCCAAAAAATCTATGGAGTTACGTTTTTAGTACTGGCATCTATCTTTTGAACTGAACTCCCACCAAGGTTTTGAACTTTAAATTTCCTATAGAGAAACTTTTTAGAAAATTCTTGATTCCAAGTTCTTAAAAAATTTTTTGTTGTGAATGTTTTTCTTGCTTGTGAGACTATCAATCAACAAGTTGGATTTCAGATCTGAACAATGTGTATTCTTGGGTTATGCTCCTTAACACAAGGGGTACACATGCATGAGTATGAATAAAAAAAGGCTCTATATCACTTGACATGTCACATTCAATGAGAAAGACTTTCCATTCAGAAACAAAAGAGAAGTCTCCAAAGAAGAAAATAAAGATTCACAAGGTATAGTCATACCAATAACTTTTGTTGACCTTGTCGATAATAGTTCAATTTCTCCTTCGCTTGAAAATCAATCAAACATCCATTTTGATAACAATCAACAAACCCATGAACATGTTCAAGAAATCGTCTGCACACACCAAATGACTACAAGATCCCAAGTAGGCACTCGTCAACCTATTCCAAGATACCATGACTATCATCTATATTCCTCTACCAAACATCATTTGCCTACCGCTCTTCATGTCAACCTTAATACAGACAACGAACCTAAAACTATTAGAGAGGCCCTTGCAAATAAGCTTTGGAGAGCAGCCATGCAAAACAAATACAATGCTTTCATGAGAAACAACACATGGACACTGGTTCCAAATGATTATAATAAACACATTGCAGGATGCAAATGGGTCTTCAAAATCAAATGGAAGGCAAGTTTGAAAAGATACAAAGCTCGTCTGGTGGTTAAAGGCTATAGCCAAATTGAAGGTGTAGACTATATTGAAACCGTTAGTCCTGTAGTCAAACACACTATAATTAGAATTGCGCTAACCTTTGCTTTGAGCCAGAAGTGGGCTGTTTTACGGCTAGACATTCAAAACGCCTTTTTGCATGGACATATTTGAGAAGAAGTATACATGACTTAGCCTCCCGGGTTTGAGGACACAAGACTACCTAATCATGTTTGCAGGCTTGAAAAGGCTCTCTTTACACTTAGGATTTATTAAGGCCAAAATTGACACTTCACTATTTATTTACAAAGACAAGCAGTATGTCATATATGTGTTAGTTTATGTCGATGACATAATCATTACTGCAAGCAACACTAATCAAATTCATTGGGTATATAAGTAAAGTTTTCAAAAAAAGGTCTAAAACTTTCTCAACAAAAATATATCTATGACCTGCTCAAGAAGACAAACATGTTGGTTGCCAAACCGGTTGCTACTCCTATGCCACATCTTCCTCTGAGTGCTAATGAATATCATCAGTGCACTTTAGTATGCCACCATGACAAGACCAGTTTTAACATACTCTGTCAATAGAGTATGCCAATACATGCATCAACCAACAGAAGAGCATTGGAACATAGTAAAAAGAATCCTCAAATACTTAAAGCACACCATATCACATGAGCTAATCATTCAACCCTATGCTTCTCTATCTATCTCAGCTTATAGTGATGTCGATTGGGCAGGCTACTTAGATGATCGCAGGTCTACAAGAGGCTATGTTGTTTTCCTTGGACACAACCTTGTATCTTGGAGCTAGAAGAAGGAAGGTGTTGCTTCTAGATCCAGTACCGAAGTTGAATACAGGTCACTTGCCAATGCCACTACTAAAATAATGTGCAAAAATTAGGTGTAAAAGAAGGAGCCAAAGCCAAACTATGGTTTGACAATATTGGAGCTTCTCATCTTGCAGCTCATCCTGTTCATCACAGTCGTTGCAAACATGTTGAAATCGACATACATTTTGGGAGAGAAAAAATAGCTAGTGGAGAACTTGATGTCAAGTATATCTCCTCCAAAGATCAAATTGCAGATGTTTTCACTAAACCATTGGAACAACAACAATTTTCTCACATGAACAGCAAGCTTCCGTTGGTAGCATCCACCATTAGCTTGAGGGGGGTTGTTAGTAGAATTGATAATGACAGCAGAGATAAGATCAGAGAAGATCAAGGCAGCAACCATAATGCAGATAAAATTAATCAACATGAGAAGATCAGAAAAGGATCTCTCACTAGTCAAGGAGAAGATCAACTCAACATAAATCCAACTCCTTTCCTTTATCCAAGAGAGAATCATGGAATCAATTGTTGTAATCCAATCAATCGTTGTAATCCAAAGGTCTCTCTATGTATAAATACTACAACAAGAGAAAGAAATAAACAATGAAAAACAAAGCAAGCATCTAGTTCTCTTCATTCGTGAATGTACGTCATCATTAGACTGATCCATGTTAAACTGAGTGTTCTTCCTCTTTATCTTCCTTTTTATCAAGAAGACAGTCTGTCAGTCGATTCCACAGCGGTACGGATTCGATGCGCGGCACAGGTCAATGGCCTAGGCACTCGCGTTGGCCTATGAGAGGGAGGAACCTCTCTTCCGTCTTTCTTCTCTCACGTTGGAGGAATTGAGGGAAACCCCTTCCCCCTCTCTTCCGTCTTTCTTCTCTCACGCTGTCTATAGGCATCCCTCGGCGGTCAGCGACAGATAAGTGGCACCGGTCAATGGCCTGGAGGCCAGTGTCTGCCAGCAGGACGGGGAGAGTCCCCCTTTATTTACCCCTCCTTCCATCTTCCTATTCCCCTCCTCTATTCCATGAACACACGAAAAAAAAAACATGAAAGAAGATTAATTGAAAGCACTCCATCAAAAGGATGGAGGGCTCTTATTTGATGCCTATAGATGCCAATAACCATAGAGTCAAGGTTTAGTGACATCCTTGACATCTTTACATGCATGTCAGTAAAAACCAGTATGAAGGGATTGCTTGAAGTGGACTAGAGTGCACCTTGCCTTTTCTATGAAAGCAATTTGACCTTTGCTTGGCCCTAAACAATGTTCACCACCAAACAAGGAAAAGATATGGACAAATCACACAAAAAAATGATCCATATATGAAATATTCTATAGAAACAGAAAAAATAAAAAAAATAAAGGAAAAGAGCAAAAACTGAAACAAGTAGAAATGGTCTCCTTGCTTTTTCATTTGAAGACAAAGCTATTTATTTGCTCTTTTCCTTTGTAGAAACATGGTATGCTATGACTGTGTAACAACTTCAGTTTGGCTAAAGCTTCTAGCAACATCTGCCAACTACCCATCTAGAGACACACTACAATCCAACATTAATTATAAATTAACATGTTAATAAATATACAAGTTCTATAAATGAACATGGTAACTACAATTAAGACAAAGAAAAACAAGATAGAAAGAAATGAAGCTAATGTTGCAGGCCTCTAACCCTTTATGGCTTACACTAAATAATGTAATCTCTTTGCTCTATATTATTGTTGACCGAGCAAAATTTTGCAATCTTGCACATTATGACCATTTATTTTGGATGAACAGAAAATGATCAAAATATTTACTCATCTCTGTATTCTCATTGCAGCAATCCACAAGTGATAGAACTAACTCAGCAGTACAAAATTTGAACGTTCATACCGCCTTTAATAGGGGTAATCAAATCAAGGACTAGATTAAGTGTTTAAGGTCTCAAAGTGTAATTGTTGTCAAACCTAAATGCAAAAGGGCTCCTGAATTTTGAAATAGGAAGATGTAAAAATCTAAGTGAATCATCAGACATTGGAGAGCGTGAATAGACAAGCCCATGCAAGAGTTAAATCTTAGGTCTAATGTGAATGCATGCAAAACTAGATTATTGCATAATCGAGATCAGGCTACTAAGTTTGGAATGTAGATCTAGGAATATTTTGCTTCCAAATTCAAATCCGAATATTTACTAAGAATGATCCAAATATTTACTATTTGATCCAAATAGTGGGTTGAGATATAGGGTTATTCTATTAGGGTATGAAGTTCAAACCCAAAGTGAGGGTTGATCCAATTCATAAATGAGTTTTTAATCCTAAATTCATGATCTGAATTCAAAATGAGGAATAACGATCAAATTTGAGGATTTAGATTCCCAAGTCCAAAATTAGGATTTCAAATCTTGATCCAAAAGGTTGATATAGAATCCAATTCTAGAATCCAATTCTAATAAGGTTCGAGTTCAATAATCTGATTCCTTTGATCTAAGTTATATCCAATATCTAATCTCATACTTGATCTCAGATTCAATATTTAAATCCAATTTATTCAGATTTGGATCCACTTCCTCTAAGATCCACACGTCTAGCCTTAAAAGGGTGTGGGTCAAACTTGGTAGGGTTTGAGTCTAACCACAGTAAGGTTTGACTTTAGCCTACTAGAGTATAGATTTGTCCCAAATAAGGTTCAAAGTTAGGTACATAATTGTGGACTCACTATATGGTCTTGGTTAAAATATTGAGAGAAGCCTATGGTTTTAGGTTGGTTTAATAATAACGGTTAGATCTCAATTATGAATGAATCTAGGTTTTATGAAAACGTGTTCGAAATAAACTAGTCTGGGATGTTTTAGCCGATCTTCATTTTCAAGGACTTCGCCAAATTTATGTTTCCTACAAAGAGATTTTTCACCGATTTTTTATCTTTAACTTAAATATTTTTACATTGTTGGTGGTAAATTCCCAAATTGGCATGGTTAATTATGTGAATCATCATTTTTATGGTTTTAGGATGTGTTTATTTGATTAAAGATATTCATATATCGTTCAATGTGCATTATTCCAAAAATATTGCATTTGGACTTCAGTATACATATTTAGCATTTTGGATGAGCTTGCGGCAATATGCCTTTCTTGTTAAGCTTGATTTATCAAGTGAAAGTCCTATTTTCAATCTGAATTTCATAATTGTTTCGAAATATCATGTCATTCATGCATCTATAAATGTTTTGCTTAGTTTATATGCATTCATGTAGTTTGCTTTTGTAATACATTCATTGATTTCTAAAACACACATAAATTTAAGATTCATAATAATCAAGTTAAGGTCATCAACTATACATATGCGACAATATCCCATCTGTATACTTGACTTAAGTTGATTATATGAAAATACAGATCTTAATTGGCTGAAAAATCTCTATGTAGGAAACATAAATTTGGCTTAAAAATAAGCTAGTTTGGGATTTTTCAGCCGAAATAAGCTAGTTTGGATTTTTCAGTCTAAAAAAACCGGCTGAAAAATCTCTATGTAGGAAACATAAATTTGGCGAAGTCCTAGAAACTTGCTATTTATTCTGTGCAACTAATTTGATTGTTCCTAAAATATAGACAAATGGAATCCAATCTTTATGAAATTTTGAGTGAAATATCTCCACATCTCCAATAATGAGACCCAAGTGATAAATCAAGAAAATCTATTTTCTATAAAAAGATATGGATCATGAAATTCGGTGTAGAAAATGTCTTTCTTGTAGAAAATAGATCAGAAAACAATTTTGCTAGTATAACTTTTGCACGACTTAAAACATATCTATACTAACTTAGTTTGACTTGTAATTTGATCTGTAGCTTCCCGACATAACAAAGAATCATTAGGACTTTGTAAATCCAAAAAATGATGAGAGATGAAAAAGTTATTGATCTGTAAATTTGCTACAAAAATAACAATTTGCAGACGGAGTAAAAAATTTGGACAAGTACCTTAAAATATCAAAATTGTTTAATAATCTATGTTGCATGAATGCAAAAATTAATGTAATGACGTCATATGATCATGAAACATGGTATACCTCCTCTCTTTATATCAAGTTTCCAACCACATTTGAAATTTTTGAAAAAGCTTTTGAAGTAAAAAATATATAGGCTAAAAAACATGGGCTATGAATTAAACAGTTCTCTATAGAAAATCATAAAACAGGAAAATAGTTCAAATCATGAATTTCAAAGATATGTAAAGTAGGGTTAGAAAATCTATCTTGACCTCAAATTTATTCTCTAGGTTGTCTACATACCAAAGAATCTATAGTAACATACAAAGCTGAAAAGAACTTCTAACATTAGAAGGTGAAAATGTAGTGAACTGTTAAAGCACTTGTCTTTGTGATCTTATTTGAAAGAGATCGAAACCTTTGTTTTGGCTGAAAATTTACAGATAGACTCAGTGACATGGAAACAAAACTAAGTAAATTAGAATAATATAAAAATAATGTCCACAAAAAAAGTAATGCATGTGCAAAGTTAATAAAAAATACTGTTTTCTGTAGAGTTCTTTAGAAAGTTGTAGAAAGGTCAAATCAAAATGAAATCATATAAAATTTTAGGTGAAGGAACTAGACACCTACAGTGAATTTTGGCTCTTACAATACTCAATTTAGACCTCCAGAATGAGAGAAGTAAGTTGATTAATCCAACAATGTTTCAGGACTTAGTTATGTTAAAAATTTTGAGATAGAAAAACCAGTTTGTAAAACTGACGTGATTGAGAGGTCAAATCTCAATGAAAACACATGAAAATTGGCAAGCACACACTAGACACATAAAAGTACCAGAATTTTTTTATGAATTGCAAATTGACTTCCAGTTTGAGAGATATACCTATTTAAAAATAGGTAAAAGTCAGACTTAAGACAACAAGTTCAATTTTTACCTAACTCAAAGTTTAACATCTCTTAAACTAGATTTCGTTGAAAATCCCCAAGTATGGCCAAATGAACCTCATGAATCAATCAAATAATCACATTAGAACTAAAAGCAAAAAAATAAAATGACATCTAAACACATAAATCTTAACAAACACAAATTAAACTAAGCAAATCAAGTACATATGTATGGAATTCAAGAACTACGTGCATTCTGATCTATGTACAAGAAAAAAGAAGAAAGGGATGTTGATGAGAGGGACGTCCACATGAGATCCACATAAGAAAATAGAAAGTGAGAGAGAGAGAGAGAGAGAGAACAAGAAAGAAAAAGAGAGAAAGAGAGAGAAATCGTGCCTTTGTCTTCTTCTCCTCCTCCTTGTCTTCTTCCTTCTTTCTTTTCCCTTGCTGGTCCACGTCCAAATCCTTTGGTATGCCAAAGAAAGGGAATCTAAGTTAGTAAAAGAGCAAAAATTAAAATTAGAACACTTACCTTAGAAAAACATGTCAAAGAAGGGGAACAGGGGTTGCACGACCCCCAGCACCTATTTATAATGATTTTGGCTGTTCTTCAGCCAATTCTACCCAATTAAAGTTTACAAAAATGAAAACAAGGACTGTTGATCTGTCAGACATATCAACAATTAAGATCTGCTTAGAAATCTGACCAAAGGCCCATATTTTATGAGATAATTTTGATTTTTTAGCTTGATAGAAAGAAGATAGGAGTGTGGAGCGGCAGTCCTAGGGTTGGCCTTTGAAAAACATAAAAAACCCTAGCCAGCCCTAAGATGGACAACCATGATTGATCTGGATCAAGATGGATCATATTAGAGCTCTAGATGAAAGATCTGATGCTTAGAATTCACATGAAAATATTGATAAATTAAAAAAATCAAATTTTGAGCTTTGGCTCCAAAACTTACTAAAAATAAAATCATAATCTTCTCTCTTGGGCATGAGCTAACCTTTAGGGAACCTCTAGTGCTTTCTTACTTGAAAATTTAGAGTTTTCCTTATCCCTCTCTCTTCAATTATTTATTCTTCTTCATCTCCAACCATAGGAGCAAGCTTCTTCAAGTTCCAACTCTTCAATGGAGAACAAGGAGATCTCTTGGAGGAATACCTTCATCATCTTATTGCTTCTCCCAAAGCAACCCTAGGATCATCCGAGGAAGGAGACTCATTCCTAAAAACATCTATATTAGAGGTATGTAGTCCTCTTGTTTTTATTTATTTTTATTTTCTCTTGCTACCTCCCTATGGCCGTGCAAGAAAGCTCTAAAGATTTTCTATCCGGAGTTGAGAGCTAATCTTGAGTGCATCGAGAGTATGAGCAAAGCAAAATAAATTCTATTTTTCATTTATTTTCAAAAATATGCTTGTTATATTGCTTTATTCATCATTTATGTTTGAGATAATGTTCATGCATGATAGATTAATTTTTCTTAGTTAATGAGTAAATGCACAACGAGAATGAGTGTTTGGGTTGAAATTTTTTAATATATATATATATATATATATATATATATATATATATATATATACAAGTACATATAGAAATATGTATCTTTCTCTCTTTTTAAATCTTTTATTTTGTAATTTTCAAAATTTATTTCATATATATACAAGTACATATAGAAATATGTATCTTTCTCTCTTTTTAAATCTTTTATTTTGTAATTTTCAAAATTTCTTTCTCTTTCTTTTTCTCTTTATCCCTATTCCTCTCATGTTAGTCTTTCTTCTTTTCCATTTTTTCAAATATTTTTCTTCCAAGATCTAAAGTTTTAATTTTTCATTTGTTAATTTTGCCAAGACCAAAACTTAAGTAACGACCAAATGAGTTTACAACTCCATTCTATTTTCAAAAATTTTTCTCTTTTCATAAAATATTTATGACAATTATATAAATAAAAATGAAAAACTTAGATGTATATGGTGGTAAAAATGCTTTTAGATCAAATTTTTAATATTTTCTCAAATACCACACTGCATTTAAAATAGAAAGATGTTTAAGTAAAAATGAAATGCATCAAGAATAAGCATAGCCCTTGGATTGGTTACCCTGACAAAGGCACTGGGAACGGTCAATCCTCGTACCAATGGGTGAGTCCCTTTCTATCTTATTTCAAAATAAAACATCATTTTTCTGAAGTACTTCAAAACAAAAATATTTTTGGAGATGCAAACAATTAGGTTCAAATCTCAAAATTCTGAATCTAAAGATATTTTCAAAAATTTTGAATTGGTTGAGTTCCATCCATTCCGAGCCCAAAATTTCAATCTCCATATTCAACTATTTAGTCCAACTTTTCCAAACTCAGTTTGGGCTTCAGAACCAAATTTTGGTTCCAAGTTTTCTCAAAATGTTTTCATTCAAGTCTCAAAAATCCCCAAGTCCAGACAATTTTCAACATCCTAAGACCTCATCATTCCTAGTCCAAATTTTTAAGATCCAATTTTGGCTCCAAAATTCAGCTTCAAAAACAACTTCAATCCCCCAATCAAAAACCAAATTCCCAATTCATAGTCCTAAACGTTTAATCAAATCAAAGTTATTAGATTTCAATTACCCAAACCGTACTCTAGATCTTCAAATACAATGAAATCCAAGTCTTTGTTCAAAATAAACTCCAAAAATTCAAAATTCAATCCTTGCATAAGCATCTAGTGCAAATAACTTGTCAAGCTTGAGACAATCTAGACTTTGGATCAATTATGCCTGTTAATGGTGGTATGAATGGTTAATCCTCGTATCGATGGGTTGATCCCTTTCTCCTAATCAATTTTCAAGTAAAATATTAATTTTACTGCTTCGCACACACCTCCATGCCCAATCGCGAGAAGAGGGTGCAAATAAATGAAACACTCAGTGGGACCCATCATCATCTATCAAGTTTCTTAAGCACATATTATTTTCTAAAAATATGTCATATCTCAATTGCATGAAGCTTTCATGACCACACCTACCGGCATAATACATGATTCTATGCATCTAAGAACAGTTGAAGAGAAAAAGAATGCTTCCTTAATCCTGATCCTTTCCCTCCTCAATGTAGGGACTGTATGAGGCTAATGTTTGCTCTCTAAGTTTCAAAATGCATCTCATAGGAATGTATGCAATAGAGATATCTATTTTTGTGTTCAAAGTTTTCAAAATCCTCTTTCTTATGAAGTCCCGAATCATGTTGTCAGTTTATTTTTGGGACCTAGTCTAAATGTAGCTTTTACAACTGAACCACCTAATTGAACTGAAAAGTCTCTCCATTAGCACCGAAACAAACAATAGTTCTTAGTATGTCGATAGGTGAACAAAGAGAAATGGAGGTCCCCAAACCATAAATTAACCTGAAAAGGGTCAATACAATTTGGTATGACGACAATTTAGGCCCGTTAATGACCCAAGACTATTTTAAAAAACAATAGAATTCTAGGAAATGATTGTTTGTTTCCATCTTCGCACCAAGTGAACAAGGATTTCATCTTCTCTTTATCAATCCCGTCAAATATTAGATAAAGTCAACTTTCTTGTGTCTAGATGGACTCTTCATACTCAAACACTATCTCCCCTATTGATTACATTCTCTTTGGTGAATGGCAAAGCCAATCTGGGCTTCAAACCATACCAATTAAAGTCTACACACCACAATTGTACTTGTTTTGGTACCCTACCTTTAAATTATATGTTTCCAATTCACTTAGAGAATTGTGGGCTCAAAAAGGCAGTCAGCTTGGCAACCCAACCTATCAACAACAATTTGGTCCATGCAATTGGAATCCAAGAACCAACATGTTTGCTTATATCAAGCCTCCTAAAGCCATTTGAACTAGAGCAAGTAAGTTTAAGGGGTATTTTACACTTGGTACTTTAAGGCCAACTGGTCAGTGAGTTATCAACTCAGAACTCTCTAAAATAGTTCAGTAGAAAACCTGATAGGCATGACGTTGCACAAGCAAACTATAGAAAGCCACTAAAGTGGTAAAACACCATGGTAGCTTTTGGGGTGGTGAGGTATTCTTCTCAGGCATTGTCACAAAAAACAGCGTTTAAAAAAAAAACGTGTATTAAACGCCAAAAACATCTATAAAATGCGTTTTTTTTCAAAAAAATGGTAAAAAATAAAAAACCTGTATAAAACGCGTTTTATACGCGTCTTTAACATTTTTTTTAAGACATGCGACAAGTTTAAAAGAATGGCATTGCATGTGATATTTATAAAAGATTCCGTTTGTTTTAAATTTGATCACCCCTTTTAATGGTAAAAACATATTTTTACATAGGAAAAGGGCTTAGGGTTAAAATTAGGGGTGGGCATCGGGCTTGATATCCCGGGCCCGGCCCGATATCCCGGGTCCCGGGCTAGCCGGCCTGATGGGGGGAAGGGGGAAGAAGGAGAGGCNGGTGGGGGAAGGGGGAAGAAGGAGAGGAGGAGGATGGGGGATGGGAGGAGGAGGAGGAGGATGGTCGTATGTTTGCTCTTTTTTTCTACAGTTTGTATTACCTTTTTATGTTTCTCCCTTAGTTTCCCCCTTTTCTTGTTGCATTTGATCATTGATTAGTGAAAATCCCCCCTTCCTACTAAATATATTTTGCACGAGTGGGTTCAAGTCTTGGCTCGAGGGAACTGCTTGCCGTCATTTCACTAAAATTATCAAAGCCTACCTACTGCCACTGTTTGTTAGCAGTAGTACTCCGTATACTTGTTGAGCTAGAGGCTGAAACTAATATGCATTTTATATGTACTGACATGCACCAATTTCCTATATGAAACTGTTTGTATCAAGTTAATTTGCTACCTATGGAAGGTGTTGGCTCCATTCTGAGATGCCTCTGTGCTGAATTTGCCTCTTCAAGATGAAGGAATCTACCATAGTTCATCATCAAGTTGTGTATTTGTTAGTTTTCATTATCTAATTTTAATTTGTTGCTTATCTAGTCATTTTTTAATGTTTTTTTTTAATTTCTCCTTTAGTTTACTTTTATATCATTATCAGGATTTTTTATTTATTTTTTAAAAATTTGTCATCTTTTTCCCATTTTATTATCGAGATATATAAATTTTCCGTATTATACCCATTTTTTTTCTCGTTGTATAATACCTGTATACGTTTTTTGTGACAATGTTCTCAGGAGTGAAGGGTGAATTGAAATTAAATCAAAATTCAAAAGGTAAATCCGAAAAGGCGAAAGCAAAGCAAGCCAAGGAACAGAAGGCATGAAGGACTAAGTCCTCTTAGCATCATTTACGAAATATTCCCATAGTTACAAGATTTTGTTAATCAATGTCAATTCCTCTGCAACGTTTCATATGACATGGCGGAAGACACTACATATGCAAACTCTTGCCCCAGGTATTTCTCTTCACAAAAAGACAGACGAAACTCAATGCCAATGGCAAACATTCAAATTAATTTACAAAAAATTGCAAAAATTTGGCATGCATGTCTTTGTTGCTAAGCAAAGTCTCCAACTTGCTTAGCAGCAAAAAGGACATATGTTTACACCCTAAATTTTTCACATTTTCAATTTTGAAAAATTTCATAAACTATTTCTGACTAAGTCGATGTCCACCCAATCCAAATAGACTCGAGTCTACGAATCACTTGCAAGTTTAGTTTACAATTATGAATTATAAAATCAGTTTTTGTCAAATTTTAACAAGATTTCAAACTCGATTAAAGCCAAAATTAAAACTTTGAGATTGATCCGAATCGAGGTCCAAAGGCTAAAATTTTCACAATCAAAATTAAGAATTCTCATTAGTGAGAATTAAAATCCTTTGTTAATTCTATTTCAAAGCAATGAGAGAAGATCATTGGTGTGACTCTCTCTCTCTCTCTATCCCTTTCCTTAGAATTTTTTGAGGAAGACCCAACCAAAGGAAAACAATCTATGAACATCCCCGGAATGAGGACTGCCTAGTTTTCTCAAAACTATCTTGAAGTCAATTCAGAAATTGACTCTTTCTAAGAAACTAAAAATCCAAATTTAAAATGTTAGAGATGCAATAATGGGTTAATAGCATCTTGATGGCCAACCAACTCGGATCAGCCCTAACCAAGCTGATTCTCTCCGCTTAGAATGACTCAAGAAGCCATTCGACAAGAGTGTACCCATCTTAAGCTCTTTCACAAAAACTCAAGAGAAAGATGCACCTCGGCATGCTAAGGCCGAGCCGATTTTGGGCAAATTAAGAATTTGCCCAAGACTAGATCAATGTTGATCTAGATCAATTTTATATATATATATATATATATATATATATATATATATATATATATATATATATATATATATATATATATATATATATATATATATATATATATATATATATATATATATATATATATATATATATATCTCAAGTAAAGAGTCGCCCAAACAAGCTTGCTCTTTTCACTTCCAACGTTTTCTGAATGGATCAACTCAAGGAAGATCACTTTTTGAAAAAAAAAAAAAAATTAAAGGGGCATCTAAGAATACGGTGTTTTCTTTTGAACATTTCTTAAAAAAATTCAAAGCCTAAGGAAGCAGATTTAAATCAAGACTGGCCCCTTCCCCTCATTTGAAATGAAGGTGATCAAATAAAGATTCTGAAAAAAAATTAAGGCAGTTCAGCTGGGCATCGGGCCGGGCCGGGCCGACCCGGCCCGATAAAGAACCGTCGGGAACGGCCCGACGGGCCGCAGGGTCGGGCACGGCCCGGATATTTAACGGGCCGGGCCCGGATATATGAAACCTGAGCGCAGGCCCGGCCCGGCCCAGCCCAGCCCGATTATAATAAAATAATATTATTTTTAATTTATAAAATATTTTTTAAATATAAAATAGTATTTATTAGTGATAAATATATAATATTAAAATTAAAAAAATTTAAAAAATATATATATTTTTTAATTTTTAACGGGCCGGGCCGGCATACCAGACTCGGGCCCGGCCCCGTTAACAGTTTTTCCCTGGCCGGGCCCTGGCCCGAGGTGGGCCGGGTACCCGCGGCGGCCCGGCCCAGTGCCCAGCCTTAGTTCCAAGGCCTGAAGCCAGAAAAATTCAAGTTAGAACAAGAGGGGATAGCCATGAATGGCGTGTTCCCCTCTCCCTTTCATTTATTCTTTGGAAACCAAAACAAGAAGGGGTCAGAATCAGCTCATTTCTAGTTGGCTCCCCTCCTTAAAATTGTGGAAAAGAGACCAGCATGCCTCCTTGCTTGTTCTTCAAGTTAAGCTAGAGGGCAAAGCTAACAAAAAGAAAGATATTGAATGGCAAGGAAGGAGGTACACCTTGCATGCATGGTGCCTTCTTGCCCATGCCAAAATCAAGTGGATCCTCCCCCTTGATTTCACGTGGTTCCAACAAATTGGTTCAAATTCCAAAACCAAGTCATTTGGTGCCTATAAATTGAACCCTTTGCAAACCAGCAAAGGATCCTTGTCCAGTTAGTTTAGATTATTCCAAAAATTTCTCCCTCTACATACCTGAAGCAGCCACAAAGGTGGAGTTATCCAATAATTGTGGTGGACACCAGCGAAGCTCTCCTCCCACACCTCACCAAATTATGCATTCTCAAGTCGATCCAGCCCAGACGTCATCTCCGTTGGGCCTCACTCCAAGATCTCACCTGCTCGAGACTCCCACCTTGATGCCTCAAACCTCCCAGCCTTCAAGTTGAGTCTAGCCGAAGCCTCTTCCTTGGTTTCAAATTCCAGTGTCATCACGTACTCTCAACCAGACTCTGCTCATTCCAGACGCTTTTCAAGGCACTCTTATCTCTTGCTTGAGATATATCGGCTCCACCAAACCAAGCGTCTTAGCCTCCATCTCGCACTCCCCTCAACCTCTTCACCGAGTCAGCCTCCTCTCCTTGCATTTTGTTTCAATTAATGGATTAAGATGCATGGCTGTTACTAAAAATATATATAAAAAATCAGTACTGCCAAACAGCCATTAAAAAAATGGCTGCTGGCGTGGCCAGAATGCCTTCTCCATGGCGTCCTTTGCAGCAGCCATGGTAAGGCTGTGACTACCTTCTATTGAGCCTAAATCAAGGGTTTAAACACAGATCCTCAGCCTACCAATGCCCAAATTAATTGGGTTATCTCTGCTATTTTTCAGTAATTTGGATACAAACTCAATTTAGAACCGACACACTAGAAAAAAAAATAGATATAAGATATTTATTTAAAACTAATTCAAATGTTAATTTCAGCCTGGATATTTTTTAAACCTAAATGCCAATCCGACCCCTAGTTTACACCAGTTCCTAACCAGCCCAACGGCCCTGGTTTATGATAGTCCGCCTTACCCAAATTCGTGGTGCATATTGAACCAACTTCAGCTAAGCCGATTCCAAATTTGGCTACGAGTGGCTACACGTTCATTTGGTCAGTCCTACTCCATGCTTTATGGTGGTTGTGCTTGATTCATGCACATCAAAATGGATAACATTGAATCAAGAAATTCCCAACCAAGGTGGGTGGGGTTCCACCCAAATCGACAGCCCCATTGGTGTCCTAAAAAACAGAATTTTTGGCATACTTCCCCTTTATTCCAGTTCCTAAGATGCTATAGCATTGCATATGACAATTTCAAATATAATCTTGCTGGAAAATGGTGAGTACTCTATACAAGTTTCCCCGCATGAATGATGAATGAACATGGCCAAGGCATGTGGGTGGGTTTTTCTTGATTCAATTTAAAAGTTGGGAATGATGTTTAGCTGGGTCGCCACCCAAAATCTATTTGTTAAAATTATATGAGCATCATTCCTGCAATCCTTGCAACCAATCCAAACCAAAGCTCTTCTTTGAAAACCAGGAGCATTTTTCAAACTCGGTCTATCTTATAAACAAAAAACTGGTCAAAGAGTCCCATTTGTGCAAAATTGTAAGGAAAAGGCCACCATAGCTTGGAAGAAAATGTGGCTCATTCTTCTATCTGATGAATGGTTTTAATGATGTATGCGAAGAGAGAGATGAGTGAAGCACGAATGATATACTTTCTCCATGAATGGGCAATAAATCAAACTCCATAGTCTCACCAAACCAATTCCATCAACTATGGAGTTGTTACCGAGACCAAGTCATATTATGACAAAAACTTGGGTGCTTCACTTATTTTGATGTAAAAGCACAAAAATTCCAAAATGACTACATGGCTAAGATTTTCAAAGATCGATTCCATAATTAGATTTTCATCAAAACTGGACTGAAATAACTTTCATCCCATATTCTACTCAAAATCAAGAAAACTTTCATTACCTAGGCTGAAATTATCAAACCAAAATTCCAAATTTTCAAATCAAGAAAATTCCCCCAAAATTAGACTTGGAGTCCCAATTTCCAATTTTCAAACTTCATTCTGGAATCATGACCAACCAAATAAAATCAAGTTTCTCAAAAATCTCAATACATTAATATTTCCAAAACTAGGTTCAGATCTCTAAATTGCAAATCTAAAGATATTTTTCAAAAATTCTAAATTGGTCAAGTTCCAACCATTCGAAGCCCAAAACTTCAATCTCCAAGATTTGATTCTTAAAAAAAAAACAGCTACACTTCTATCAGCTAATCCAACTTTTCCGAATTCCATTTTGGCTTCAAAACAAAATAACGGTTCTAATTTTTCTCCAAAAATTTTCAATCAGGTGTCAAAAATCCTTATATTCAAAGTATTTTCAAAATCCTAAAACCCCATCGTTCCTAGTCCAAATTTTCAAGATCCAATTTTTTACACCAAAAAAATTCAGCTTCAAAAACAACTTCAATCGTTCAATTAAGAACCAAAATCCCAATTCAAAGTTCCAAATTTTGAATCAGATCAAAGTTATTGGATTCCAATTACCCAAAATCTTGGATTAGTCTAATTATCCTCAAAACAACTCCAGATCTTCAAATACAACCAAATTCAAGTCTTTGTTCAAAATGAACTCTAAAAATTCAAAATTCAATCCTTGCACAAGCATATAGGGAAAATAACTTGTCAAGTTTGAGAAAATCTTGACCTTGGATCGATTACCCCTATTAATGGCATCCGAAACGGTTGATCCTCCAACCGATGGGTCGGTCCCTTTCTTCTAAAATCTTTTTCAAGCAAAACTCCAATTTTACTGCTTCAAGCGACGTACCCCACCTATTCATGGGAAGGGGTTACAAACACTTGTTCTCTTCAATCAGTTGATTTCTAATCTGACAAAGTATGGTGTTCATTGGTTTCAATTCACTGTTTTGTGTTTGATGGTTCCTTATTTTTCTTTTGTGCTTATTTCATGATGTTCTTTTCCGATGTTGTTTCTGCTTTTTTTCTGCATGTACATATGTTTGTTTTGTTGTAGAGAAAACGTTCATGCAAATGCCTTCGTTATGCAGACAACTTCTTTCTCACCTTCTCATGCATGTCTTCCTTACGGTTGAGCTCAAATTTTCATATCCACTTTCCCAAGCTCTTAACCATCCATCCCTTTTATCTTTTAATTTATTCGTATGTAGTTAATTTATTTTGATGGTTAATTGGTCCTGACACCACCATGGCCAGGGTAGATACCAGGGATGCTGGGAAGATACAGAACAGCACTCTTGGCAAGATAATATGCCACAATTCCAGAACAGAGTACTGGCAAATGGCTGGAACATGTCCAGGTTGATGAGGTAGATGACCATGCTCTGGAGTCATACTTCACATCATTGTTACCTCTTTCCACACGTGCAGATTAGGAAAGTTACATTCAAAGGATTGCTGGCGGACTCATCTACCATACTCAACAACCAATCACCAGTTTTTTAATAAGGTAAAGTCTCTCTCTCTGTGTGTGTGTCTCTCCCTTCCCCTTCCCCTCCCCCCCCACACACACAAGTCATACCGCTTAATCTACTGTTCATATCTTTAGGCTGGCAGCAGCATATAGGTCAAGGTTTGGGCTAAGCCACAAGTGTTCAACGTTCTCACTGTTTTTCTGATATTGGTTTCTGAAAAATACATACTAATTTGGATTTCTTTGCAGTCTTTTACATATTGGTGGGTTTCATTGCTTTTTGGTGTTTGAGACCATTGAGAAAAAAGCTAAAACCATTTCATCTTTCAATGATGGCAGCTGTTACAGGATTGTTCCAATTAAGGCTGGTGGGAGGATTTTGGAATTCATTTACAGTGGCAAGCAGGTTCAAACGAAGAAGGGGCTGAAGGTGGGAACCGCAACCACTCACTATTTTGACAGTGCGGAAGAGTTCAAAATAAAGCAAAAGCAAACGAAGGCGTTTATACGCAGCCGTGTTGAGGTCATCTCTAGTTCAGACTTCAGACCACAAGCAATCAACATGCCCTCATTTCCTTCTGGGACTGTTCTTCTCAGAAGAGGTGCATCTTGTCACTTTCACGTTTGCCTACACCATAGGCAACGGATTCATGGAATTTGAGCAGCTGTGAGAGGAAATGTGCAGGGACATAAGGGAAGGCGGTCTGGGCCAAAAATCACATACTCGTCATGAGAAAAGCAGTCCTGGAGTTGATCTCCCCAGCCTTGCTTCTGGCCTCAACCAGAGAGAAAAAGATGCATGGAATTGAAGTATTGGTATGGCCAATGGTGGTCTCAGGACCAATTGACACCATGGTTTTTGCTTTGTGGTCTTCTTAATAAACTATGCATGCACTAGTCTTCTATAAAATATATGAACAATATATATATATATATATATATATACACACACACCTCTATCTGTTGTAGCTTCAATTCTTAAAGCAGGATTCTACCTTGTTTTCTAGATGTATATGATATTTTCAAAGCCCTAAACTAGTTTGTTATTTATCTTAAAGTTCTATTTTACAATCTATATAATTCATGCAAGTATATGTATTCTTCATGATTTATCACTTTAATTATGTGCTTTATTTTTTACTTGCAGGTGTGACGGCATGAAAGAGTAAAAGGATGGAGAAAGAGGTGGAGTTATCTTGATGTTTAAATCATGATGATTATCTATAATATATTTAGTGATGTAAATAAATTGTTATCAATAAAAAATTGGCATTATTTTTGTTTAATGTCTCTCTCTCTCTCTCTCTCTCTCTCTCTCTCTCTCTCTAGGCACACACATTCATATATATATATATATATATATATATATATATATATATATATATATATATGTATATATGCCAAAAAATTGGTGAAGTATATATTAGGCCATTCCCCAGACATTTGTTGTTGAGCATTCGTGCAAATCCTAACAGTTTTCCATGTTGCAAGTTCGTCCCATCAATAGCCCACATTGAGAATTCCCATCTACCTTCGACATTCGGAATTTAATTGAATTGCTAACAACAATAACTATTGACAATATGACAAAAAACAAACATGGGATAGAACAGACAAGATAGATAGAATGAACATTACATGACACAAACACTGGATGGAACAGAGAAAATGATAGAACAAAAAACAAACATCAAACAAAATCGACAGGATAGATAGAATAGACAGATGAGATATAAATGTTGGACAAAGCAGACATATTGTTTCGTTCTTAAAATCATCAAACAATGGACAAAGCACACCACTAATATGATAGACAGAACAACAACAACAACAGTGTGGCAGGAGATCCTGTCTATGTTGTCCAATGGGACAGTTATCAAATGATCTCTAAGCGAGTATGTGAGATTGTGACTTGCACATTTGAGGGGTAGAGAGAAATACATATAAAGATGAACCAATGCACATAAGGGGAGACATAAGGAGAGTGAGTAGCGTGCACCAAACAAATATGCACTCTAGTAGAAGTTAGAGTATTTTAGAAATTTTCAAAAAAGAAAGTTATAATAACTTTTTTAATGCCTCTTTCACATAAGGGAGAAGCCAAAAAGGGAGACACAGTGAGAGTGAGCAGTGTGCACCACCCTATGCCCCCAACAAATATGCACCCTAAAAAGGAAGGTGGAAGTTAGGGTATTTTGGAAATTTAAAGAAAAAAAGTCATTTTTAGTGTTTTAACTTTTTTAATACCTTTTTGTCCTTATAAAAAGATTTCCCTTTCTCCTGACAATAGACATTTTCGTCGTTATACACTTGGTGCACAAGAGTGCATTTGAACAGCTTTGGAGACTCGAGGGCGAGCTATGGCAACCGGCACAGTGGGGTAAGATGAAAGCAATGCCTACAAACCAAAGGAGGAAAGCAATGGGTTTCCATTAAAACAAAAAACGCTTCCTGTGCGTTCCATGGGTAGATTTCGTAAAGCATGCAAAAGTGTGTTCTTGGAGAACACGGGAACAACTTGTTCTTCACATTTTTCTGTCTAGGGCATGGTGTTTTTGGTACACAAGTTTCTTTGTTCCTCATTATTCACTATGTCCTTGCTTTGTGAAACAATGACAACATAGCTCTTTTGAAAATCGTGTTCTGAAATACAACGTTCTTATGCCCTCTACAATATGTTATGGGCTTGCTTGTCTTGGTCTGATCTCTCTTAGCTATCTCATCTGATGCACTTGTCATCTCTTTCTTATGCGAAGTGCCAAGTGATGTTGCTAATGGAGAAGTTCACTTATTACGGCTTTATGCCTCTGTCATCCATGCCCATGGATATCCAGTCACCCCGTTTCATCTCTACCAAAATCGCGTGGCATATTGAAGGCCTCTGGCTACGTTTCAACTACTTTTACCTGCTCCATTGTACTTTTAATTCTCTATCAGTAAGCTTTTGTCATCTTCTTCGTTGAAATCTCTCTCTCTCTCTCTCTCTCTCTCTCTCTCTCATATGAACATCCTATGCCTAGCTAGCCTCCTGGCATGCAGGTAAGAAGGCCAACCTTTTTGGATATTCAACTCTTGGACTAATCCTTAACGAAATCCAGAAAATGCAAGCTCTTTACTAAACAAATCGGTTTTGTCTTCTTTATTGCAAAAGACTCGCGCGCAGATGTTGAAGTCTTAACCTCCCTTTAACTTTTTATGGTCCAATTCCCTGTGGAGTTGCTCGCATTGCGTCTTTAGCGTTTTAAAACACTATATTCACCAAATTCTTAAATAATCGAACTGTCGACATCATAAATGTTCCCCAAAGTGGCCTAAACATGAACACCAGTAATCCCCCTGGTCTGGTATTTAGCTGACCTCTCAGACCCACGGGTAGGGCTGCATCCAGACCCACCGGACAAAGTGACCCTGGTGCCTAATTTCCATTATCATCGTCCTAAAATTTCGAAACTGACCTTGTTAAGAAAGCCTATGGCATCCGCCGATCAATAGGAGATTTACGTAGTGGAAATCATCAACGTCCACTTGGCGAAGGCGGGGCCAGTTCGCTGCATTCAAAGTCACCGGTAAAGACAGGTGGTCAAGAATCATGGTAGATCATGGCATAGCTCCAAAACCTTGACTTAGACGGCAAATGACTAAGCCACTAGGTTAGTGAGTTGACTCATCGATTCGGCAAGCTGACTTACTAACTCGATTGAGTATACAAATAACCATAAATTAATCAGGCAATTCCAGCTTGTCAAGGCCAAGTTGAGCTGAATCCGGCGGAGTCGGGTTAAACCTTGACTCATGGCTGGATTTGTTGGTGATCTGCTTCCAATGAGTTTGCCAATGAGTTGGCCAACTATGGATGGTAGTGATACACTACCTAATTTTGAACTTAGAAAATGGAAAAGAGAATTGTTAGATCTGGTTTCCGGCTCAAACTGGTAAGTTGAACATGCACCTTGTCTTTGGTCTGGCTTTATGCATCACGCTAGTGCCGTGGATCATGAACGTTAGTTTCTTACACTAGATCCACAACTTGAATGAAGTTATGAACTCATCATCTTTTTTTGTCGGACTTGACTCGTTCTAATTCAAATTGCATTTCCTCTCTTTCTTTCTTAATTAAAACTAATCTTCAAAAAGGAAATTTCCCATCATAAAAGCGCGAGTGGAGAACCAAGCCTCTGAAAGTGGACAAGAGGCGATCTCATTGGCAAGAGAACGGTTTTAAGGGTTGCAGGTGGCGGAGGAGACGGAAAGGGTGTAAGGGAAGGTGTTGGCGTACTGGAAGGAGACGCTGCCTCCGGCGGGGATGGGCTTGCCGTCGTTGACGAGGCAGTCGTTGTAGCGGAGGCGGCGGAAGATGGCGGGGTTGATGGAACGGGCGGTGCTGAACCAGCCGCAGGCAAGGTGAACGTCGGAGATGGAGCAACCGGTGACGCAGACGTTGATGATCCGGACGGTGTACGTCGGAATCCCGCTGGGCAAAGGCGTCGTGGCTGCTTGATGAAGCGCGACGTCCTGCTCCGAGCACACGTCCCCAATTCGGTATGGCTTGAATTCTGCTCCTCCCTCCTCCTGCGCCTTTTCTCCTTCTACACCTGAACCAACATCACTTATTGATGCTAATTGTGGGCAGAATTTGAGAACAGAACCGAGAATAATCTTATATTCCAAAAGAACATTAGTTAAACTAATAATCCTTCCAACGATAAATATGAAAAGATAAAGATGGCCACATCTACAATGGAATATATATATATATATTATATATACTAAATATCTTTAATTTCCAAACACAGAACAAAGATGCTAAAATAATATTTAAAAACAAACAGAGGCACGCGTTCCATGTGTTTAATTTGCCTTCAATTAATTGGTAACGCATTCCTATTGAATTATACACAGCACTTTTTTAACGGATTGCTTTATAAGGCCACAGTAATACAGCATTAATTCGACTCGAGCTGCCCGCACTTTGCACATTTAGATTACGAAAGGAATAAATTTCGGATAAGAATACCATAAATGCTAATTAAATGAATGAGAAATGGTGCAAACTTCACTTTCTAAAAAAAATAGTATTTCCGCAATAGTTTCCAATACAAGAAATTAGCATGTATCCTTCTTTACTCAATCGGCACCTTCATGATTTTGTGAGGCGCTCGAGACAAAATGCATTAGAAAAATGCAATCGCTGTGGATCCCAACTGAATTCAATATGCTAAAAAATGGCAACCTTGAACTTGAAGAAGAAGAAGAAGAAAAGTTAGCCTACCAGCTGGTAGGCTAACCAGCAGCTTTCGGTTGGAAGCGTTTGAAGCAAGCGGGAGGATACCTGGTCGTGGGTCCACGTCCTTGCCGTGCTGCGGATCCCTACTCGCTGTATTATGTATAAACAATTAAGAGCGAGACACAGTGAGCAGACCGTAACTAACGAATGTAGACAGGGAGACAGACGAAACTAGGCCATTTCCATACTGGACGATCACAGTGGGCGACAGCCAGAAAAAGAAAAGAGCGAGAAAGATAAAAAATAGAATGAGTAATCGAGCGAAAGCGAGGGAAGGAAAGACGCAATCATGGCTTTGCTTTTCCCCAGAGTCTAGAGTTTCAGGTATTTTGCTTTTTCTAACTAATCCTCTCAGGGTTCTAGGGTGGTTACGTGCACGTACCCGCATGTAGCGAGAGGAATAGAAGAATCAGAGTGAACGCCGCCATGATCGCTCCCGCACCTTTCGTCAGAACTTCCATTTCTGCTCCTTCACAGTGAAACTGTCTGGACTCTGTGCTCCCTCTCTCTGTATATATTATATATATATATATATATAACAGAGGGCAGCAGTTACGACTGTTGTAACCGCGAAATTTCAGCTTTTGTTATGGAAGGGCTATACGTGAGAGAAGAGTACTCAACCTTTAGATTCGATGTCTCACTAATCTTCTTCATGGAAAGTCGAGCGCATTAAGACGACAATGAGGCTCAGATTGGATTGGTCTTCTTCTCGTAGTATTTCGGGCGGCGAAATTCCCTGATTACGATCACACCTTTCGAGATTAGGACCTCACGCTCTCACCAGACGAACAAACTGATTCCATTGGAGAGATCCAGGGAAATTTCGATGTCTTCTGAGAATGGGGATCGACCATGCCTCTCTCTCTCTCTCTCTCTCTCTCTCTCTCGGAGGAACGGTAGCTTCTGGAGGGTGCCAAGAGATGACGAAGTCCTTTTCTAGCAAGTGTTGTATGTTGAATTGCATGGACGCGGCAAAACAAGGAGGGCACACAGGGAAAAAGGAAAGAAAAGGCGAAGAAAAATGGGGAAAAAGGAAAGATGGATGGCCCCCACTGTCCCGTCTTCAGCAGACAGACCAAACGTCCGGTGGGGACTGACAGAAAAGCGAAAAGGGCAACCGTGAAAAAGAAATGCGAGGTGGGAAGGAAGATCGGGAAAAAGCGTTAGGTGGGTAAAAGGCGCATGCAGCACAGGCGAGCCAAAGTCTTATATCCCTCCATTTCTTTAATCCATGCACGACGAAGAATGCACCTCAAAAGGCAACCCTTTCTCTCTAAATCGTAAAGCAGGAGAAGTATAAAATGGTAATAAACAAGTGGAATGACGGAAGAATGCGGGCGGAAGAGGTCGCCTGATTTTACATTCACTAATTTCCGCCGCCTCCTTCCATACTTAGTAAAAAAATGGTAGTCCCCTATTATGCTTCTTCATAATTCTATTTCCCTTCTCATAAAGAGCAGTCAATGGAAGAGAGGGAAAGAGAGAGATATATGCCTATGTGAGTGGGCAATGAGAAAGTAAGGAACGCATGGAGAGGACGAAGGAGAAAGAGAGTGTAGAGAGAGGGAGAGTGAGTTGCCCTTTTTACGTGGAGAGTCGGCCGTCTAGGGGTGAACACGAGCGGAGTGCCTGAGTTCAGTCAGCTCGAACTCGGCTCGACTAAATGAAACCTCGAGCTCGATAATAGCTCGACCACAGCCGCTCGAGCTCGACCTGACAGTCATGTGTTGAGCTCGAGCTCGACTCGATTAAGGCCTGACAAACTTGTTTTATACTCATCGTTACTTGTCGAGCTCGAGCTCAACTCGATTAAAGCTCGACAAACTCGTTTGATACTCATTGTTACTTGTTGAGCTCGAGCTCGACAAACTTGTCTGATATAAAATTCACACTCACAACACTTCAACATAGATAATGGAATCGATTTTCAAGTATACAGAAGTAAATCCCATTCTAACATAGTCACAACACCTCATTATAAGCAGTCATCAACACGAATAATGTTTCAGCAAAAAAGATTTTTCTACGACTGGATACCATTTATCACAGAAACGAAGACAAACCATATATCATTCTGAAAGATCATATAAACATCAAGGTATGCTTTAGATCAAGGGTCAATGCCTACTTCATTGGATTCGACTTATGGATATAAACCATTAGTAACCCATTAATTACATATAAACCATTTATGGATAAATTTCATCACCCTCACTGGATTCCACTTCGTAACTGCTCACAGCATGCTTTAGATCGAGGCTCACTGCCTACCTGGCTACCTGCAAGAGAGAAGTTAGAGAATAAGAATTATAGTCTCACACATAACCAGCAAAATCGTGAACTCCTATCACATTGATATGGACACTTGACATGAGACCACACGGTACAACGCAAGAAGCTCCAAACACTGGGCTATCAACTTCACTCTGTGTGTTTGTGCTTGCTGGTGAGATGCATATGCATCTTACCTTTTAAGCACCAAGGAAAACGTTCCTTGAAATTTGAGGAAACTAATATCATATATTTGCATTTACAGAAAGTTACTGTGTAAGGAAAAAAGTACTGTCAGAGTACCACTCGGAGAACCAAGCCATCATGGAAACTTCAACAATGATTCTAGTATTTCCTTTTTTCATGTTTTTCACCTTTTGTGTGTTTTCTGCACTTTTTGGTTACTAGATTTTTATTTTCAGATTTTTTGCATTTTATTTTTAAGATTTTGACAACCTGTGTTTTTCTTTTTTTGGCTGAAAGATTAAAGAATAGTTGTTTTAAAAGTTGCCAAACTCTTGCCATTTTTTACTCATAAAAAAACAATTTTACGGTTTTATACCTGTACAAAACCTTGTCATTTAAAACCCAAAAACAATATTTGTAGCTATGGTTCTAAATGACATCAAATGAAGTCAGTGCTATCAAAACCAACAAGAAGAAATCGCTTCCGATGTTAAACATCCGTGGGCACTTGGCGTTGCACATGGATTGAGAACTAGAGGTTTTGCCACTTCCGTTGTATTATTTAAAAAAATGAAAAAATGAATTGATGATGGCCAAAATGAGTTTGTTGTTTAGTGGAGGTTCTAAATGAGGTACGTAATTTCTAAGTTTGAAACAACATGCTTTCATTTGATTATTTGAAAAATGAATCCTCAGACGCCGCAAGCATGTTCAAATTCCTTCGGATTAGTAACCAAATGATCGATCCAAATCTATTCAACGTCTAAGCCTAGTTATAAGCATTAAAAATTATAGCTCAGTAAAAAAAGATGTACATTTGAACCCCTCCAAAAGAACTTTTGGCCTAGTTATAAGCCTAGTTATAACCAACCCACTTATGTAGATTTAGTATGAGCTTATGTTGTAAAAGTCTATCAAAAACTTGAGAAAGAATAATCATGTGATTTTCCTTGGTCTTTGACTTACTTAACAAATCATCTACATAGGCATTCACGATTTAGTGCATTTAATCATGGAAAATGATTGTGATAGCCCTTTGATAATTTTTCCCCAATGTTCTTTAGGCAGAAAAGCATTATGGTATAGTAGAAAGTATGCCATGGGGTTATACATGATGTTTTGGGCTGGTTCTGAGCGGTTGGCTTAATTTGGTTGTAAGTAGAATATTTATTCATAAATAAGAACATAGTGCAATACTGTCCACCAATAAATCGATGATTGGAAGTGAATAATCGTCTTTTGATGTTGCTTTATTCAAATCTTTAAAATCAACAGAGTCGAATTTTGCCATTCGTCTTTGGGAATGCCATGATGTTTAGTAGGTTTTCTAGGCCTTACATGCCTTTATTTGGTCTTCTAGGCCTTCCATTACTTACCCCTCAAGAGAAGGGTCTAGTTTTCTAAACCTTTTTGTGATTTTCTTGCATTCTTGCTTCAATGGCAATCGATGCTCGACCAGTTTGTTATCGAGTCCTGCATGTCTTCGTAAGTCCATGCAAAGGCTTCCCAATGATCTGTGAAGAAATCTATTAGCTTTTTTCTCTCTTCTGTCGAGAGACTTTTATCAATTTGTAAAATCTTTGAATTTTCTTCTGTGCCAATATTAATTTTCTCTTTCGAGTTGTTAACCAAAGTTGATTGTTGATCTTGTTTGTCAAATTAGATGAACTCTAGACATTTTGCCTCTGTGAGTTCTGGATTTACCTCTTTAAATGCTTTTGATGTTTGATTCTCAAGTGTCATCCTGAAGATTATGAAAGAGTTAGATAAAAATTGAAACACTTTATATAAAAGAAAGCAAATTACATATATCATTGCACATTCAAAAGTATTACAAAATGAAGACACATAGTTTATTGGAGTATAATGATGACAAAACAACAAAAAGATAGAATGATGATTGTTTTAAATAAATAGTGAACACTCGCCTATGGTGTTGCTTTTGACAAAAGGCACCGCTTGAATTCTTCTTCGGAATCCACCTTTTTATAATTTTGGGATTCTATGGCTTGAGTGCCTCACCGTCCTGCCAGTGAGATTGGTTCTAAGATTCCATTTTTATGTTTGTCAAGGCATGTAAATGGTTGAGCCATGGCACATGAGTAGGCCCAATCCTTTCTCATTTTAAGAGAAATTTTCGAACAATGGATGGCTTTTGTAATTTTGTAGATAGATCAGATTTTGTACCTTTTACCACCCACACTTGCTTCTTTTGCTTTCGAGTAGCTAATTTGATGAGACTTCAAGATAGCTCTTTGTTTTGCAGACTCGAATAATTGGTACTTCAATTGTATATGTTGGTACCAGAATCATTGGATGCGTAAGGCTATTTTTTATGTTCTCTTCATAAATTGTGATGGTCCTCATGTTATGAGTCATTTGACACACTTATATAGTGTGGAATGAACTACATTTGTAGCATAGATCCATGGTATGCCATGTAACAAGTTGAATGAAGATTCTATATTCACCACATGAAACAAAACCTAATGATGTGTCTCAAAGATATCCAATCAAGGCATATGCAACCTATGCAAGGCTATCCCAATCCATCGTATCAATGAATAAAAATTGATGATGGGGTGTAGTTTGCTTGCATTATGCCAATATGTGAACTGTCTACTGTAAACAAATGTTCAAACAGGCTCTTCCATCGATTAAGACATGAGAAATTCTAACACTTATTCTCTCAACTACTATGTGCAACACATCATTATGCAATGTGCCTCTATTTGGTAGATCTTCATCACAAAATATGATCGAACCATTGTTGTATAGACCGAAAGTGTATTCATCTCCCCTATTAGAGCTAAATTTCTCTATTTTGATTTGAGGTAGACAATTTAATTCCTCAAAGATAGCTTCTAAAGGTTCAGGATCTCATAACTACGAGCCTTTATTAACCTCTGTTTGAATATTATTTTTGCTTGATCTAGCCTATTCATCGGCAGACCCTTTGTCATATCTAGAAAGCAACCCAAAGAAATCCAATGATGCTTTCTCCTTTCTATCTGCCATCATGACTGATGACCTTTTGTAAATCTGACCACTGCTAGCCATTCCTTTCTCATTATTAGGAAACAGGCATTTGAGAACGTTTGGTTGTTCACTAACTGTCTTGACTATTTCTTTGTCAACTACATCCTACACAATGTTTTTGAGCACAAGGCAATTTTTTATATCATGTCTTGGGGCATGATGAAATTTGCAAAATTGTTTTGATTTTTCCCCATCATTGGTGGAGGATTGGAAACTTTACAAAAAAAAAAAAAAGAACAGGGTAAACTTTCTGTCATATCCTCATCCAAGGTGTTTGTTCTTGGCGCCACTACTACTGCTGACTTTGTTTGTTACTCCTTTATTTTTTAAGTGGTCTACCTTTTCCTTTTTGAAGGTAGCAGCATTGGCTATTGGTGAAAGCATTCAAACTTATGCTGCTTTTCTTGGCATCCTCCTTGAATTTTACCAAGACAAACAACATCAAAAGCTCTATTTCAATTCTTGCTTCAATGCATTCAGTTCTTTGGGTGAGATCAATGAAAGATTTTATTGCAGCATTAGAAAAGAGACTCCACAACGGTTGTGTCAAATTATTGGTGATAAGTCCCAATGCATGGGACTAAAACAATGGGTCTTTCATCTTATTGCAAGAAGATCAAATAAAATCTATGACTTTTTCACTTGGCCTTCGCTTCAGATAGCACAAGGTAGTGACTGTTGGAGAAGTTTCAACATTCTGAATGAGCTTTTAATGAAAAGGTTGATCGGTCTATAAGTTTTTAGTTCCACAAGATTGATATGCTCCTTGTACCATTGTGCTACAATTTCTTATATATGTTCCTACGAAACTTGTGACATTCCGCAAGGAACATGGCCAAGTGCACCTTCGGGTCTCCATAGCCATCAAATTTGATGAATTTTTTAGTCAAGTTCTTGATGTACTTGTTATTTTTTAAGCTTCCATAAAAGTCTTCGCAAGTAAAATTTCTTTTATTCTTGCCTTTAATTTGAATTGCATTTAACTTATTCTCAACTTCTTGGATCTTTGCTTTCTAGGATTTTGTCTTCTTCTTTTTTTTAGAAGTCTTTTGTTCTTCTCCACTACTTGATCATGTTGTATTGTTTTCTGAAGAATCAGGGCTGCTTGAGGAAGATTTCTTTGTCTTCTTCCCTTCTTTTTTATTCTCTTTATCGAAGCTAGATCTTTATTGAACATCATCATATATTTTTCAAATTTATTGTACTCTTGATACTCTGGATTTATTGTACACTTCATACTCTGGATCATTAGCTTCTGTCCTAGGAGTTATACTTGAGGAGGATTCTTCTTCTTGTCTCCTGTAATTGGTTACTCTTGTTTCATCTCAATCCTCTTTCTTTATTGGCATCTAGTTTCCACCCTAAAACATATGTTCACCTTGTAAGAAGAAAAACTGAAGATCTCAAGATTTGATTCGATCAGTGATAATCTGTACAAATGATAAATTGAAGAAAATTACAAATTTTGATTGCATATTGCAATGAATAACATCAATGAGACTTTGACAAAACTGGACAGAATTTGGCTTGGTTGACTACATTGTTTAGACATGATGATCCAAACCACTCTTTTGTATCCAGTTCATGCTCCATGATGGCTCCCTCTGATCCAATTGGATATGTTTTCCTTTGATGTTGCAAGAATTGTCAAATGCAATGCTCTGATTGGTAGTCAACTATGAAAAATGGTCTCGGCAAAAGGCTTACTCTAACTGGTTTGTAGGTATATCTGCTCTTTATGACTTCTTAGTCAAAGAAGTCTCAATTGATGGCAGAGTCCAACACTGCCTCCATCTTCACATAGTATTGCTCCACAATGGATATCTGACCATCAGTGTATTGAAAATGACATGGTTATGGTTTCACATACTTGTAGAACTATGATTGTAGTGGGGAGACACATCCTTCTATGGAGTCTACATCCCCAATTGAAAATTCGGTCAATCTGCAATAAAAGAATGCCAAGGCTATCATTGTTATGGATATGTGATGGATTTTGATGCGACCTCATTTAAGAGGTGAGCTATCGAAATTCTATTATATGCTCTTCATTGTTGAAGAAGATGAGACCCACGTACCATTAAATTCTTGTACTTGTTTACGGAACTTCTGGAGAGTGAAGCAGGATTGACATATTGGAAATATGTTTTATAAGTTCTTCTAATTAGAGGTATTGATGTCCAATTTTTTCTAGAAATGACCAACTCTGTTTTCCTGTAAGTTTGCGAATCACTTCTAAAGTTTTGACTTGACCTTGATTGATAAGAAATTGGTCTTCAATTAGTCCTCTTGGGTCACTTTATAGTTTGGGTAAACTCATGATGTTGAAAAATTCATCTGGGGAGATTAGCATTTTACTCCATGGGAACCAAACTGTGTCAGTCCTTGGGTTTCATTTTTCAGCGACTGCATAGATTAGACTACCATTGATGGGTTGCACTGCTAGATTGGCTGCTTCTTTCAAACCACAATCTTCTAAGTGGTTCAAGAACATACACCGCAAAATTTGATACCATAAAAGATACCACTAAGCTAGGTAGACTCCACTTAGGATGATGCGAAGTCTGGATCGATCTTGACACAACCTGAATAGGATATGGTCTTATAGAAAAATGCTTTTTGAGTCCATCTAGACAAGAGAAAGTGTTAGATATTGACATAAATTGACTCAATAGAGACTCAAGAAGAGTTTGACCTTGGTTTTGGACATGGACTCGGAGGCAAGGTCGGGCATTCCATCTCATACATCCAATGCATTTCCTTGGACTCTTACCTATATGCATCATTATGAAAATTGGTCTTGAAACCTATGAGAAATAAATGGGTTGATTGATCACGATTTATCCAAAATTCAAGGTATGCCTATATACCAAATATATGGTACTGGCATAGACTCCTCTAAGTGTTTTCTAGATTTGGGCTCTCCAATTCTCTTTGTTCACCCATCAATATACCTGAACCATTGTATGTTTTGGTGCTAATGGAAGAACTTTTCAGTTCAATTAGGTGGCCCAATTGTCCAAATAGTCCAACAACATGATGATTGAGACATGATATAAGTAAAGATCATTATTCAAATTTTATGAGAAAATGTGAAATAGATGACTTTATTGCATACATTCTTAAGAGATAGATTTGAAAATTTGAGTGTATACATGGACTCCATACATCTCTTAAATTGAGGAGGGGTTGAATAAATTATAGAACTAATGGAACATGGAATCTCCTCAATTAGTTCAAAATGCATACAAATATGATGGGGAAGGTATTGTCATGAAAAAGGTTTCATGCAATTCATATCTGGTATTGTGAAAATGACATGCATATTATCCAAGAAATCCTTAGAGAGATGATGATAGGTCCTATCACACTCACCATCTATTTGCACCTCACCCTGCCCTCAAGGACGTCCATGCGAATAAGAAAAAACTTCAAATTGGATTTTGAAAAAAATTACGACAAAGGGATCCATTGTCGGTACAAGGTCCAACTGTTCCTATCGCCTTTAAGACAGGAAATCTGATCAAGGACTAAGTATTCTTTGGATCATGTACAAGTTATGTGATTGATGCAAATCTTATATGCTTGTGAATAGTTGAAATTGAAATTGGAAGTTCATTTTGAACTTGGTTTTGAGCAAGCAATTTCTACGCTTGTTTACACAAATTGGAATGAAATTTGGACAAGTTATTTGAAAATTCAATTTGCTTTTAAGAATTTGAGTAAATTCTTTAGGGCAAAATTGAAAAATCTCCAAATTGGTTTTAAATTGTAGACCATTGTCTTCATCAAAAATGTACCTTTTGAATTTGACTTTAAAATTGGCAAGGACATTGAACATTGATTTGGACCATGGTTTGATCTAAGATTTTAGAAAATTACTAGATAATTTAACATTTTGGATTGAAAATTGGTAGATAATTGGTTACTGAGATCTAATTCCTTGTTGTGAACTCAAAATCATTTCATGATTTTAGATTGAAATTGAGATCAACTTATGATCAAATTTTTAGGAAAAATGGCTAAGTTGACTTACCAAATGGATGAAATTTTGGACAAAGTGGCTAAATTTTCTTAGCAAATGATTCATTTTTGAAATCTTTTTTAACAAATCACGTGATTAGGCTTAAATATAAATTGAATCTTAAATGAGTTCTCTTTTAGAGAAAAATTGGAGTTGCTTGAGTAAGTAAAACGTACTCTTTTGATGAAACATGAGTTCCAAAATGTTAGAAAATATATTATTTTGAAACGTATTTTGGCCAAATTAGAATATGATACTTGTGTTTTCTTTTAAAACTAAGTGAAATTTCTACATTCTTATTGCAATATGACTTGGCCATTTTTTTTGCAACTTGAAATAAGATCACTTAATTTCTTGAGAATATGCATGTATGCAATTTGATTTGGTATGTGAAAATGCATGAAAGAAATGGAAAACTATATGAAACTTTCATTTTTTCCTCTCTCATGATCTCTCAACATTCATTCAATATAAACATTCAATACATGATCTACACATACAAAGATTGATTTTTAATTGGGATGTAGGACTTTTTCTAAGTGTGCTTTACATATTATTATTCACAATAGTTAGAGATACAATCCACAAACTTGAGACTTGACATAAAATCATCAAAATGATGAAAATATGTAAATGGTGTTAAAATCAATCTTCAAAATATATGGGAGACATAGACAACATCCACTTTTGCCTCAAAATAGCCATAGAATCAAATTTTATATTGTTTTATATAGTTGAAAATCAGAAATATCGATTCTAAGAAAACTTGTTTCTTAGAGAATGATGACAAATCATTGAAATTTGTTTAAGTTTTCTTGAGTTAAACACCTAAATCAGCAAGAGGAATGTTCCTCTTGAGATCATGTTGGGCTAAAACATGATGTTTAACAAACTTTCTTTTCCAAAATCTAATTGGATTTCATATTTTATACTAAAATATTTGTCAATTCCTTGGATGAATTCCACACATTTGATCTTCTCTTTTGGGAGAAATGAAAATTAGATTTTAAATATGATTTTGGAGCATTTTAGGATGTTGACTAATCCCATGCAAAATCTAGAAATGTATGAATGAAAAACAGCAACTCTTAAAAGTGTATTCTAGGATGCCAATTTGAATGAGGTTAGAACTTTTTCTAGTTTTCTGAAAAACAGCCCCTTTGTGGCTGAAAGTTATCATTGTTGTAGCTTTAACTTTTAAGGTTTTAAGCTAAATTTTATGAAAGTATGGTTTGATTTCAGCAATATGCATGCATTTTGCGCATTTATTGCTGGAATTGACCTAGTTTTGAGCTGAAATATTGAGTGATCTTGTAGTTTTGAACTATGTAGATCAAAATGAATGTTCTCTTTCTTTAAAATCAGTTTGGAAGTGTGTTCCAACCTAACTTTAAAAGAGGGAAATGATTTTTAATAAGAGGTTATATGTGCATATATATATATGTGTGTGTGTGTGTGTGTGTGTGTCTATCTTGCCTCTCAAAATTAGGTATTTGACAAGTGACTACTTAGCTTATGAACCACGATGATTAATAGCAGGGTTCATTTACATAAGAAAAAATGAAAACTAGTTTCTATTATCATCTACCACCCTTAATCAACTAAATCAAGAATGCATAAATAAAAATGACTCAAAATGAAAGAAAACAAGAGAATACTCAAGTTTGCTTGTCTATAATTTCACTATGCAATGGTGGATCATACTCATGAGAATGTATTCATCCCTAATAGGCACCTACCTCCTCCTTGGAACATGCCCAATGGCTTAGGGAATTTACATAAGTCCAGCTGGGTGCCAAGCTGGAACTAAAATTAATTTAAATTATAAGCTGGTGTTGACTTTATTTGAGGTAATTCAATGAATTTGAGCTTAGGAAGCAGTTAATTGAGCTCAATTTTGAATTTTACTTTAACTAAGTTTAGTCAAAGTAAACTCGATCAAGTTAAGGGCTTTCCCTGTCTAGTGCCTGGATCGTGGGGTAGACCCAACCTTTTGACTAGGTTTAACTAAGCTAAGCTCATGTTGACTGAGCTTAGTGAGGGTGTGGCACCACTTTTGGGTTCACCTATGATGAACCTTCTTGGTCCAAGTAGGTTAGGTAGAAGCCATCAAGGCTTCCTTAGAACTAAGCCCCTATCCTTAATTAGAGTATCTTTCCATTGAATGGAGAGAGAAAGAATTATAAATTTCACTCTTACCCCAAGGATTTAATTATGACCTTATTTACCTTTCATTGAAAATAGGAGATCTTTAATCAGAGGAGACATTTTGAAAAAGAGGGACTTGTGTGGCCTTTTGGGTGGGTCTTTGGCCACCCTAGCTAGGTGGGGCCAACACATGGGTCCCACACAGCATTTTGGATCTTGAATTGAATTCAGTTTTTTTAATTTGAATCTTGATTCAGATTTCGAAATTCAGATTTAGTTTCCAAATTGGACATGGATCCCAAACAACAATTGCAATTGGATTTAAAGTTCAAAAACCTAATTTCGATCTAGCTTTGAGTACTGGATTAAGTTTTGGATTTGTAATCCTACCTTGGATTTTGTGCTCTGAGTTAAATTCATAATTTGAACCCAAATTTTATTTAGATTCGAAACGTGTTGTGATATTGAAGTTTTTTATAGTTGTTTTATGAAATTCTTTTGTAGGATTTTGAAATCGCATCTATCAACTGAGATGAAAAAAATTCGGGTGTTAGCTCCTAAGCAAAGCACTGACTGAGCAAGACAATATTGTCTCCTTGCATAAAGTCGTCCCTAGCTAAGCATGATAGAGCATTTTGTGAAATCGGTAAATGATCATGGACTGAGCATGAAGGGTCTTTATGGAACAAAATAAAATATTTTGTCGACAATAAAATGGCATTTTTGGAATTTAACCAATGACCACATCCATGCCCACACCCAAACATTGAATTCAAAGGGCTTGAGCATTGACAACGCTACTCTTCCTCCCTCGCTGGCCTATCCACCCATCATCAACTGCTTGTTTTTTCACCCTCTAGGCACATTTGTGACTCTTTACTTGGTGCTTTTGGCTTAATTAGGAAGAGTGAAACAACTGGGTTTTCAAGAATCTTGCGTCCTTGGCCTTCTCCTTTAGTTTAGTCGTTTGGCAACAATTTGTCACTGTGTCAATATATTTACATTTATTGCCCCTCTCTCCTTCATGTGCACACAAAATGCAGCAACTTCTAGCGGTCTACAAGGAATACCATCTTCCTTAAGGGCCTGGTTGAATAGGTGGAACTGCACTGTAGATATGGAAATTTAGTTCAAATTTTCTGAAAAGTTCCATATAAAACAAACGTGGAACTTTAGTTCTAGGAGTTTATGGGGAACATATGAAACTTGAATACTAGCACTAAAGTTCCACTTATTTAGGTGGAACTTTAATGCTGGAACAATTTTTTTTTTACAGATAGTCTCGATTTCTTTCCCCTTTCTTGCATCTCTTCTCAATTGAAGTAGTATTTTAGCTCCATCATAAACAAACATGAAACTAAAATATCTGGAACAAAAGTTCCAGTCCATCAAACAAAATGGGACATATGAAAGGTAGTACAAACTTCCATAAAAATGTACCAAGTACTAAATACCCAACATTTTGATGCTCTAGAAGCAACAATGTTGGGTTTGGTCTAGGATTTGATGGACGGGTTCAAGGTCAGAAAGCTGATGTCTTTCTCCGTGTGGCATTCAATTCAATGAAACGTTCCCTCAATAGGCAGAGGCACCGAAGCCAAAGATAGATGACTTTGCTGCCGCCTATTAAACCTGTTGTGCAGGTCACACCAACACACACACAACACTTTTTTCTTCTCTATACACACGCCTAGTATATTGCCTGACATTCTCTGCATAAGAATTGCAGTGCTAATTACGAAAAGGTTGGGTCCAAATCAATCAAAAATGACAATTTGACCTTGGAAGAAAAAGGTACCTACAAGAGGTACCTATAACTGTTATCATGTCTTGTACGAAGAATGTAATGAGCTCCTCAAAAGAAAAGCGCGTTTACCTGTCTATTGAAAAAAATTAAGCAGAAAAAGCAAATTCTCCATCTTTCTTTCTTTTCCTCCAACGGAAGCTTCTTGTTGACCCACAAATTCTCTTAGGAAATAGCGCTCTCCTCTTTCCATTTTCTTTGAGGTGATCATACATTGACCTAACCTCTCAGGTGAAAGATGACCTGTTCTTGCTTTTTCCCTTTTTTTAATTTGATCATTGAATCATGTTTAAAAGCACATTTTGCATAATCAACTCACCTTTTTCAAGTGGTTAACATGATTCCCTTCTTGAGCTGGTACCAGCTAAGGCCTATCATCGCTTGTACAATGGAAAGAAAAAGGACGCCCAGAGCAAAGACAATCAACCAAACACCCAACATTTGCCTAATGAGACCCTAGAGAGGAGAACCGAAGGTACCTCGAGCAGAAGAGTGAGGATGGAGGATTTTAAGAAGATCCGGTCCATCCAAACTGGGATGACTTGGACCCTTACCAGGTCAACCCAATAAGGGGACTCATTCTTTAATGAAACTCAGTGTGACTCAGCCATGACTCAATCAAAACTCGGTTTGACTTGGTGTTGGGCGCTTTACTTCTGTACCATTTGATAGTTGTTGGATTCTAAAAACTTTAGAATTATTGTTTATTTATATTGCATTTTGCAAATGAAAAATTTAAAAAGTTAAGTTTCTTTAGGGCTGTTCAACGGGTCGAGCTAACTCGAATTTGACTCGAACTCACTCTATAAACTTGACTCGAACTTGACTCATTTATTAAACAAGTCAGTTCGAGTTAAGAAATAAACTCGACAACCTAAACAAGTCGAGCTCGAGTAAAGTGGGCTCGGCTCGATTAAACTCCGTTAAATTCGAGAAAGAAAATATATAACATACATCTCACAAAATTATCAAAAAAAAAAAAATGTTCAAAGGTATGTAGAAGGTTCCATGTTCAATTCTATATGCCACCTCTTTCTTTAAAAAATTAAACTTTTTATTGAAATGCTTGACTTGGCTCATGCCAAACTTTGGCTCAAGCTTAATCAAGCCGAATCAAACCGAGTTCGAGTTTTAAGAAGTTGAGTCGAGTTGAGTTCGAGCTGATGAAATCGAACTCGAGTCAAGCTTGAGCGGAGTTTGAATTTCTTTCAAGACACCCGTGCCAAGTTTGAGCTGGCTCAACTCGAATTTCTTTCAAGACACCCGTGCCAAGTTTGAGCTGGCTCAACTTGAAGTCGCTCATGAACAGATTCATTGATAATGCCATGGAGCCGTAGTCAATCTTTTTTCCTTTAGTGCAGATAATTAGCATGATCCATTTGTTATTTTCATGCCATGGAGCCGTAGTCGGGACGATCCAATTACTATGAATCTGTGCTGGTTTCACTGTCTACATGAGTAATATAAGATATTCGTACTTCTTTGTACTAAGTAATAACGTAGGCCTATCGCTCCGTTGGTTATTCCGAAACCAAAAAATTTATGCACAGTCCAGATTTACAAACTTAACATCAAATGAACTTCGAGCAGCTGTTCTCCGGAGTAACAAAATTGAGTAATATTAACATAAGATACTCCAAGCAGCCGTTCTCCGGAGTAACATGAGATATTCAAGATAACTATAAAACATGCTAATAACATAGGCCTACAACTCCATTGGTTGTCCAGAACCAAAACTTACATGTACACCCCAGATTTACAAATTTACATTCCACTATTCCAGTAGTGTTAACATCCCTGTTCAAACTTTCATGACCTCAAAATCTTCCCTTGGTCCGCCATTGTTCTGAATATACGTGCATTGATATTCAGGTTTCACCTCATGTTTCTGCAGCAGATTTCTAATTGTAGTATGAGCATCCTAAAAAAGAAAAGAGTAGCACGTAAGACTGGATGCTGATCTTCCTATCATGTAACACTATCAGGTTTCATCAAAATAAAGCAACATCTCATGATTCAACAAAACCAACTAAACCATCACCTTCAACGTCTTCTTCAGCCCTTCTACCTCCTTGCCATGGTGTTGCTTTTCCTCTGAAAATATGCTAATAATGTATTCTTGTTCTTCGTGAGCCTCCTGCAACTTCTGTACGTACTCCTGAACCTACATACCAGTATAAATAAAGCAATGACTCAGGTATCATTGGCATGTTGGTCCATAAGTCAAGGTTCCGGAATCCTAGATACATGGTTAAGATTGCTTCCTGGAGGACTCCACATGTCGTGACCCAAAATTTCCCAAACAAAAGAAAAGGATAAGGAGAAAAGTAAGTGCACAGATCGTTTCAACAAGGGATGAAGATTCCTATGAGGTGGACAGAAAAAGGTGGACCTCTCACGGCCTTGCCTCAAGACCATATACAGCCATCAACTAAATTGTGGAAAACTTTGATCACTAGAAAAAAGGCAATCAGACAAGAATCTCACTTGAGCTTCCAGGTACATGATCTTAGCTTTAAATGTAGACTCCTGGCAAACTTGCAATGATTTTTCTTCTAATGCTTTCAACCTAGAGTCATGAAGTCACAAATATAAGTCATCATATTAATATAAAATACAACAGAACAACTAATTCAATTAGCAAGGGACCTCTTTTTCAGTCTGTGATTTTCATCTTCCAATTGCTTTAGAATGTCATAATTTGAGCTCGCAAATTCAGATTCATTTGTGTTACGAATAAAACTTGATTTACTTCCAATTCCAGCATCATCTTTTGGAAGATCAGCAGCAAAATATTGTTTCTCTGCCTGTATATGCAATTCAAAACCGGTTAGTATGATACATCTTAAAACCTGACTTTTCACCATTAGACAAAAACACACTTACAAGACCACTCCCTTCAGTCAATCCACACATCACAGAATTAAAAAAACACAAAATGCTACGTAATACATGTTTAATAAATAAATCCTCTATCTTCCGACTTCCAACAAGCATTCAGAGCTTATGGAGGCATCCTTCCTAAGATTCTGCATTTTGATCAAATGAACTTCCGTCAGGAAGCCTGTGCATGTCGTAATAACAATTTTCTATTTTGCCTGAAATATAGTCCATTTCTATGGTTCAATTCGTGGGCATCTGAAATTCTTGTTTTCCCAAGGCCGAAATTCCTGTTTTCCCAAGGTTCCTGAACACCCACAACTTTTCAGATAAGTATAACTATGTTCCACTATTCAATCTGCAGTTCCAGAAACAGCTTCTCAATTTTTACACTAACGCATTTCACAAATCTACTGCATACATGCACACACATAGAACAGTTTTATGGGATTTTCCATAGCTGTTGCCCAAACTGGAAAATATGTGGTTGCTCCATTTGTGTAAAAATCCCAAGGTTGTGTCTCACCCTTGCCCATCTAGAAATTATACATTTGAAAGACCTACAACTACAGTTAATGACAAAAGATACAAATATAAGTTTCATTTCAAATGCCTCCCACAGCTAATGCTGGGCAACATTGTCCCTATCAAACGTTGAAAATTTCTACACTAACCTAGATTCTTCAGAGAAACCACGAGATTGAATTTATTCAAACTAATGTGAATAACTTTTCTAAAGCATCCTTTTTAGTCGACGGGGTAAGGTTTATTTTTGTAAAGTACCTCAGTAGCACTATGACCATTAGCTGGTGGTGTATGTTGTTGATCTTTGTGCATTCTTTTCTGCATGCTTGTGGACCTCTCAGATTCCTCTAACTGCTGTCGCTTGTGACCTTTCCTATTAAGTGATTTCAGTAGGCTTCTTTCGGGAACAGTTCCTGAAGACGCTGATGTTAAATGTGGCCTTCTATTTTCTACATCACCAGTACTTTCTTCATTTTCTTCAATCTCTGAACAGGTCAAAGGCAAAAGATCTCTGCCACCAACTTCCCCAATATTTATCCAAGAACAATGTCTTCCAGCCTCAATAAGTTGGTGCTGACTTGTTGAACTGCTGATGGTAGATGGAAGGGCTTTTCTCCTGTGAGTGGTTGAGAATGGTTCTGCTGTCAAACACTCTGCAACATATTGACTAGGGTATGAGAAAATCCAATTCAATAAATAAATCATCTGAAGTCTTAAACTTTCAGTAAGTAGGAGATAGATGCTCAAGTATGAGGGTCTAATACAGTGTTAACACAAACACCATGATTTGATTTTAGATAGTTGCTAATGAAGAATATCAAAAATACCTGGGGAAAACAGTTCAATGGATTTCCCTCGATTCCTAGGAGCATAACCAATTTTGTGGCAATTGGATGACCTGAGTAAAGTAATACAATAAATGTTCAGGAAAGACGAGTATACATGGTGCTTCTACCAAAAGAAAAGTCATACAAACCAGTAATTTTTCTGTATCTGAACAAGGCGTGCCTCAAGTCTAGAAAGAATAGTTGTGCGTTCGAAGTCCTGCTTATCATGTGCTGGCTCAACAAAATTAGCTTCCAACACGCCTTCATTAGAAAATACAGAGTTCAGTATAAACATCCCTGCCATAAAGATTCAAAATAAGTCATCATGTCATTACCTATAACTCCACGTCCATCACTTCCAGCAGCATTCCAGACTCTCCAAAATGGCTGTGAAAAGAGAATAAAAGTTTTTGGTGATTACACATGAAAACATATGCGAACAGGTCAAACTAAATTGCTACATGCATATGTAAACTACAGCTAGGAGAAGTCACAGAACAGAAAATTGGTCCTAGGCTGCTGGCAAGAAAAGTGTACATTATAATTACCATATTTGCAGTCCCCAAAACTTAACGAAATAGGCAAATACATTTCATGTCTTGCATTAGGAAGAAACATTAATGGGTCAAAACTAATGAACGCTATATCCAAGCAGAATGCTGAGATCAAATAAATAAACTAACGTTAGCTGTACTTGATTTGAGTACAGGTAAAAAATTGAACATTAACTAAACATTAATGTCTCAGATATACTTACTTTTATAAGACGATTCTTATGATAAACATTAAATCCTTGGACATCAATATGATCTTTGGCATCTTTGACGAATCCTATTGTCACCATAGCTACCATCTGTTTCATTAAAAGCACAAAACCAAAAATGTATGAGACATGATAATTTCTTCCAGATTTCTCCTTCCATTGACATACCATGCAAATGCTGTTAGAATAGCCCCAACATATCCACGTAAACCCAGTATATTATCCTCTCGTCAAAATTACTTTTTAACAATGAAAGAATAATTTTGGCCAACTTAAATTGACCATTTGAACCCATAGTTACAACTTACAAGCATCATCACAACAATATTGCAATAATAAAAAAGAAGATAAAATAAAAACAGAAATTTAAAACAATCCTCAATTTCAATTTCTCGCAAACATTTTCTTTGTTTCTTTTAACATGTTAATAATTATTCTTTATTAATGTTTTGCAAGAAAATTTTTAGAAAGCTCATAAATTCAGATTTTTATTACTTTTTTGTATATATCAGTAAATTTTTATATTCCTGAGAAATTCTTGAGCAAAACAAGCTTCTAATTAAGATCCCAGAAAAACTCATTGACAAAAAACAAAAAAGGTATTCATAATTATGATTGGATTGAAAAAGACATAAAGAAAAAGTTATTACACTAGCATCCTTCCGGACTCTATCGCCACCTGCAAGGGGTCTGTAAGTGATCTCTTGAGTTAACATCATATCATTCACTATGTTATGGTGTTCAACATCCTTTCCACGCAAAATCATTCTGAAGTCCTCCGGAAGCCTCAAGTAAATAATTGATGCATAGCTCTGCAGTTGGTCACATAAATCATTAGCTTAAAAAGCCCAAAGAGAAGATAAATATGAGACTGAGGATTAAGTAAGAAACAGTTTCCTTTGTAAAACAACTATTGTTATGCAATACAGAACATACCCTGAGGGAATGCCGATATGTAAGGAAGTGCCTGGAATTGGGAAATTTCTGAGACATATTTATCTTCTTTTTATCACGGTTGACACCTCTTAGTTGAATATCCTGCGAAAACGCATATGAAATAAAGATAACACATGATGCTTGAACTGCAATATACGTGCAGTGAATCCACTAGTGCACATCAGGAGTGACATAGCTGTCAACCTCCTGATATCTTTTTTCACATGCTGCTTGTACTAAACATACACTTAATAAAGAAAACTATGAAGATGCATATCAAAGATCATAAGATGAAACCTCTAAAAACTTTGAGATGCTAAAAGAATAATGTATACACAGAACTACATACATATTGATCTGTATCAGAATCAAGTTCAAGCTCCCCAAGATCATCCTCCCAAAGGTTATAAATAACAATGCGAGTTCCCTGATCTTGCAATAAGCTGATCTGCAGTTGAAAGGAAAAAATTTTTTAAAAAAAAATCCTGGATACGGCCACATACAGAAGCAAGAAAGATTTAGCACCTAAAACAATGAGGGGGTTATATTACAATAGGCAAGAAATAATTACGAAATTACATGAGTAAAACAAAGCCTTAATACAATGGAACCAATACAAAGTTTTAACGCTCTCAAAATATCATCTATATATCTATAAAGATGCTGTACATGAAGTTTTTAACCTATAAGCCACATAGGTACTACGACTCACATTATTGAAGAGAATATCCTCTGAAAAATTTAAGGCGCGACTGATGAGGTACATACATGTGAAATATACCAGAATATCTTCATCAGATAAGGTTGTTAAACAGTAAAAGGTTAAATTAAAAGAAGATTGTGAGGGTATCCCGAAAAATCTAGGGTGAAACTGATGAGTTACATACATGTGAAATCTACCAGAATATCTTCATCAGATAAAGTTAGTCAAACATAATGGTTAAATTAAAAGAAGATTTTCAAGATACAAATTAAGGGAATACAGGATCTCAAAAACTTTTGACATGAAAACAAAAGTCACGAAAAACACTAACTTATACAGACAAATTTTGCAGAAGCTAGCATGAACTTCAGTCAGAATTCCACGAATAGGAAATGTAATATCCAGTTTAATGGTCATCCATCCATTCCATAGACAGTCAAAAAAACATCTCTAACATAGTTTAGCATTTCACAATAGACAGCCACAAGTTTGTGCATGAAAAATTTCACTATCTGCCACTTCTTCCATTATGTCATTCAGAGTTGATGGTAGAGGATCGTACAACTGAACCCAAATATTGAGTAGTGTGAAAGCAAAATGTGTGTACCTCTTGTAAGAGATCTGCTTCACTTGAATATGGAGACCATTGTACAATGGTTTCTACATTCTTTGTCCAATCTGATTGAGAGGAACGAGACAGTTTTTTCCAACCTTGGCACACTTTCTCATAATCAACCTTATTGATCAAAAGAAGTATAAAATTTTAATAACGAATAATATATATAAGCAGAAAATGCAAGTACAATCGGCTGCCTGATAAACTTAAAAAAAAAAAAAAAAAAAAAAAAAAACCATATCCTGTGAAAATCCATCCATATGGGAAAGAATGCACCTGATGAGCAGATCCAAAAAGAGCACCCCATGAGGCTCATTTGATCATACTCTAAAATTTAAGATGGTACTGCAAGTAGAAGCTTACCATAGGAACCACTATGTCTTCCTTTCCAGTGCTCCTCAAAAATGTGTATGAAAGTAATCCAATGCTCTGTGTGGGGCTAAGAGACCAAAAGAATCCAATTGAAACACCACCAAGTATTCGATTTATCAGATCACGTGCATAGCTTTTAAGAAATAGAAAATTGTATCCACATAAAAAAGAGTCATTGGACTACATAATATTCCATTCTATAAATATGTTTCATAGTCCAACCTAACCAAGACACTTTTTAGTCAATAACATAGAAAACTACTCATTTTTTATTGTATTTCTACATATTTCATTTATTCAAGAGAAGTAAATGCACCTTTGAACCATGGCAATGAATAAACAAAAGCCAAAACGTAAGGCTCCAAAAATAAGTAAAAGAAATTCACATTTGCAGATTACTGATACACTTTTGAAGATCTCATGAAGCATATATCAATTTATTGAAATATTTTGTCAGCCCTTTAACATGGCTACTATGAGAGAGTTGTTGGCAATACTAAATGGAGAATCAATAAGATGATAACGACAACTGACATCATCACAGGGGAAAAGAATGTGTGGCAAGTTTACATTACATTGGTTTAGAATACAAACCTTTTTCCATCTTTTCCACGATGACGAGAGAAAACAATTACATCAGCTCCAAGCCTCATGGTGCTGGTTTTGAAACCATTTCCATCTATCCAATGCAAGGATATATGATCAGAAAGCATATCAAGATGCCCACATTCAGAAATGCCAGAAATTGTTTATGATAACATCCCTATCATAAAATATAACATGGCACAATTCATGAAAAAAAGGTAATAGCTCACATTGCCCAATTGTATTAGCTAACTTGCTCTTCGCTGAATAACCAAGTGACATGCATTGCCTCATTTTGTCAGGACTCATGCCACCACCATCATCTGCATATACATTAAAAGAAAAAAGCCATAAGGCTAGAATACTTAGTCATTAACAAATGTTATTAGAAGCACGTCCAGACGGTTAGAGACCAACACAACAACCTCACAATTCTAGACCTTTATCAAGCAATCTAAAAAATAAGGCAATTATACAACTGTCTAATTCATATATTGCCTATAAGAAAGAGCATGGAATAACAATGAACTGGAAAACCAGGAAATGTTGATTATGGACAACTAAATCTTCAGGCCAAATCTAATATCTATGAAAGTCTAATTTCCCCAGAACACAAAATGCAACAGTTTTCACAGAGCCATCAGCAAGTGATTGTCCGTATCTGCTGAAAGACAATAAAAAAAATGCTGTTGGCAATTTGCCAAGGCCTCTACCAAGTTGACAGCACTTTTAAGAAGACCCAAATTGCTAAAACTTTGATAACATGGAAACTGATCTTTTAAACAGCTGATGTCATAACTTCACAACAGTTAATTAAGCTTAAACTGCAAAATCACGGGTAGAAATCCACACAAACGATAAAAAGAAACATTATCATCCAAAGATTAGTGACATTTTCTTGCTAACAATCTTAGTTGACAAATCAGAAGTTGAACTCAGGTTGGTCCCAGCCCTAAAAGACTGGTCAGTTTCAGTCAGTCCAAGTTTACTGACTAAATAGAATCAACAAGGAGGCTTGTAGGCTTAAAATATATATAGATTTTCCAGTTATAGAGCATAGAAAATTAATACACACTATATAAAGCTTCATGTTTTAGATGGAGAGAAGGAGAATATATAGGACATAAGATATGTAAAAGTACAATACACAACACAAATATAGAGTATGCAGAATAACAAGACAGAATATATATATATATATACACACACACACACACACACACAATCAGAAATTATAGCTGATATTTTAGACTACAAATGTCAACAACTAGTTCTTAGGTACTTGACCAAACCCACTTGGAAGCATGAAAAAGTCAGCTACTAGCAAATAGCCCAACTAAGCAACCAACCAAACCGACTACTTGCTACTTTCACAAAGTTGAATATAGAAATTAGGCTCCAAAACCACATGGCAGAAGATGAACAGATAATAAAAAACAAATTTCAGGAAAGTTATACACAGAAATGTAACAAGAGAAAAAATGAAAGGAAGGGGCAACAAACACAAATGGTGTACCTTCAACCAACAGCATTTTACTTCCATCTTTCTTGTTTATCAACATATCCACATTAACATATGTAGCACCATTGCATACCTAAGAAAATGAGAAATGAGTGGGAACTTCATAGGAGCAACATGTGGACAACAAAGAAGCAGAAAGTAAGGCTTGATTACCTCATCAAGAGCATTGTCCAATAGCTCCGCAAAAGCTGTGGAAAGTTGGAAACAGTAAGTGGATGAGAAGGATAATTTTGACATGTGGCAAACCGTAATGTTTTTCATGATAAGTTTCCATAATTGGTTCAAAATGTTCAGGACTTACCCCCCAACGCCCATTTATGGCTGGTAGCATTTGCATGCAGAAACTTTGGGTGAATTCTTGCATGATCTATACCACCTAAAAAGAATATCATGTCCAAAGTAAGACATGTTGATCTTGAGAGAAAGAAAACCTCCTCCACATAAAACTGGATTAAAGCAGAAATATTGATAGAGTATGGTAAGGAAGGATGTTCACAAATATACGAGTAGGGTTTGCTTCCACACAGTATAATATATTATATATATGATAAAAATAGAAACTTACTTGCTAAACTTTGTCTAAAATGAAAGCTGAACCATGAAATGAAAAATAGCTGCACATTAAGTGGAACATAGCCACAAATTTTGGTGATATTTTTGAAAACATCATGATACTAACTAAAAAAATGAAAAAAAGGGAAAATATCATGATATTTAAAAAAACGTTAAAAACAATTTAACATGATTTTAACACGATTTTATCTTGATTTTTTCCATTTATTTTTTTCAGTTCCTGTTTTTATTTTTTTTCAATTTTTGTTTCATTGTGTTATTTCCTCTTGTTTTATGTATTTACCAGAAGCTCCTAAATGCAATGCAATACATATTAGTTTTTCATTTCCTGTACTTTTTATGTAACATTTTGATTTTTTATTTAAAAAAAAAACTCCAAGATTTTCCCAGAAAATTAATTTTTCCAAAAAAAACCTTGCCGATAAAATCCCGAGAATGATATTTGTGGCTATAGTGTGGAGTACAAGTGCATATAAGCATACGAGAAGCATACTTGCTACTTCATCTATCATGACATGCTTCTACTTTATTGCCCCTGCTCTTCTTTTTCTCCCTCTCCACAACATCCTTCCCAGCCTAGGATTTGTGAATCTTAGGGAGGGAACAGACCCAAAAAAGCAGTCAGATAATAGTCACTCGACTTTTATCAAAATAATTTTCCAACAAGAACCCTCACGCTCTAACTACTGTGTCATATTCACTGGGGTTATACGGACTTGATGCTGCTCATGCATTATAAAAATATGTCTGAGAGCATTATATAACCATAATATGAACCACTATTTGTCAAACAAAATCTAGATATATGTGTGGGCTATAATTATTATATGTTATGCAGTTAACCAAATAAGTCAACCAGCTGAAGGTGATTTTGGTGAATAAAGCTCGGAACTTGAACTACCAGGATCCTAAACACACCTCAAACAAAACATCCTTGGCAGCCCTCTCTAATCTTGGTCTTGGCTCAATTATTTACTTATTGATTTCCATTTTTGGCAATGACCAGTCAGCAAAGATAGGTTTCTTTTGAGTCATCCCTTGCAGGGTTTGAACCTGAGACCTGGAGTTGCTTTTACCAAAATCCTGTAGACCCCACGATCCCTCCTAGGCCTCATATTTGCCTATAAGAAAACATTAAAGGAAAACAACACTGAAATAAGGAGAAGAGAGGGATAAAAGAGCACAGTAGGAGGGGGAAAAAAAGTAACACAGAGACCATGGATATACACCAAAGCCTATAAGCCACAAAGGGGGCTAAAGGGCTGCCACAATCACGTGGACCAGGATAATGGTATACAGACATGTGCAACCTTGCATGCATCAAAGATGTATTGGGTTCATCAAGTACACCCTATATCGTTTCTCACAGACACCATGCCCATGTGACATATTTGTAAGGCGAAGCTGGATAATAAATTCAGGTCAGTGTCATATTGATGGCACATGTACATGACTTGCCCTCCAAGTTTCCAACTATTAGACGGCAACTGCAAAGGATTTCCAGCATAAGAGTCCAATGACGATTTTTACCTCCTTCAAATATCCACAACTGAAGAAATAGATCCTATTGATTAATTCAATTAGTGGCAATAATAGACTTATGAGATATCCGCAGAATAGGTATTTGATTACTTGGGACAGATAAGGTCCAAAAAGAACAGAATATGAAAGGCTGTTTAAAGAGCTGTGAGAATCTAATATGAAAAAAAATCACAAAAATGGTATTTTCAGAAGCCCCAAAAGAAGAAGCGTACTAGTTATGAAGGGAAAAAAAGCAACAACAATTGATCAGCATCACAAATCTAATTTAAGGAACTTTATTCCTTGGTTGGTAAGTAAATAACACTTGTCCTTGGTGGAAAATGACGCAAGCAGCAAAAGCAAATATTTATATTATAAAGGAAAGTCTTCCATGGGTCCGCAAAAGAGGTTAAATTATAAAGTGTTCATAAGAAAACAACAAGAACATGCAGCCATTTATTACTAGAGTTGATCACGAATCTGAAATATACTACCAACTTATGTAACACAGGTGCAAGATGCAAATTTTGGTCCAACGTGTATGTATATATTTATACATTTCTTTTATAATTTTAACAAATTTGAAGGCTTAGAAATTAATTTAAAAAAAAAAAAAAGAAACCTATTATGTAGCTCTCTCTTTCTCTCACTCTCTCCCCTCATCACAGTTGTTTATTTCTGGCAAACTTCTCCTCTTCTTCCTCCTTTTTTCTTCTTTCTCTCCCTCCTCATTGTTATCCCACCGAAGCAGCAACCCTGCAGCTGCACCACGTCATGCCAAAGCAGGTGCAGCAAGCCAAACGGAGCACCATGTGAAATAGCTATCAGCTTTCTAAAGGATAAGTCACTAACTATGACTAAATTTGAAGTTTAAATAGTGGCAATGAGAAGCATTGCACTGGACGCATGTAATCAAGCACTTGGTAGGATAATTCATGTGGGAGTGAGGAGGTTTTCAAAGTTTTCATCTCTGTCACATGGGTACTTTATTTGGATGAGATATCCATGTCAACATGTGTACGGGTATGGGCATGCCCTTGTGCATCGCTTGGACATAGTCAAACCCATGTCAGGTGCAGTCAACACACCCATGGCCATACCCATCCTTTTTTGGGCTCAGCCAAAGTTGACCAAGCCCATTTTTGTCTACTAATTAGGTTTTGTTTCAAACCATCATGTATATACAGTGGAAATGAAGGGCTTTTGATAGACACTAAAGGGCTGTTCATGTTCTTTGTGGTCTAACTCCACTTGTTTAGCAAGATCTTCTGACCAGATTTTCTGGCGACCAACAATTTTCCGGTGATTTTTCCAGCAACTTGGTTTTTTTTTTACTAGAACTTTCTATATTGTTTTGTTTGTTTAAATCATATTTTTTACTCTATGTAAACTAGAACCCAAACCCGTGCCGGTACTCGTACCCATACCTATTCTAATTTTTACTTTATTTAACTATTTAGTGTCCTTTAGAACATATTTGTTACTGCAGATCTAAGATAAAATTCTGTAAAGTGTAAACTACAAGCTCAAACAACAATGTCACTTATCGTACAGCCATAGAGTTGCATAAAATAATGAATACACAAACTAACTAACAAAGACATAATAACTAAAAGTATGATATAAATGTCAGTCTATGACTTGATAATGATTAAAAAAATAGAAGGATAATTTAAATTCCACTCCTTTGACAACTAACTGTGATCAGAAAAGCTTTGAGCATTTGCTTAGGATGGTAAATGACTAAATGTAGGCTGCCCTGCAACAAAATCATGTGCCATAAGATGCAGTATGCCATAAAATATGTGTGACAATGCCTCCCATGAGTTTAAAAGAACATTCCTAAGAAACAGCCCTTGCGAGACCTCAGTCAAAGATAAGGAAAAAAGCTTTGGCACTTCGTAAGTTTCATTCAATGTGTATCCCAAGATACACAAATATGGTATTGTATCACAAATTTCTTATGTCAGACTTTTTTTGGTATGTATCAGAATGTATCTTACAGTACATTCAAAATATAGAAACCCATTAAAACAGCATATTATCAAGTTCAAGCTTGTGAGTTGAACAGTCTTCAAGCTTGTGAGTTGAACAGTCCAAAATATCCATGCACGAGCGCTAATCATAATTACACAAAGACAAACTGTGATTTCCCATACTTCTAACCGTTAGCGAAATCACCAGACTGAGATTGTGCACTTGGAACATAAGTCACCTGTCCTTCCTCATTGGGTATGTTATTGCGATTTCAGATGTCTAATTTCTGAAGCAATTTCTTTCTCTTTTTCCAGTTACGCAAATGCATGTATGTTAGTACAACATGTTCCATCCTCGTCTTTACCCCAATCCGACTGCTGATTTTTCTCTGGTCCTACCACTTTCAGAAGGGAACCAACGAGATCTTGTTGGCAATACCTTCATCTAAATTCAACATCCTCTCTTTTTATTTCTCATCAAATAAAAAATGAAAAGGGAAGAAAAGATACACAAGAAAAGCGCTGCATGAATTGGGCAAACTACAACACAACTCATAGTCAGAATAGCAGAGCATAGGTACGAAGAAGATCACGCTATGTTCGCTCCCATGCAAGACCAACGCCATTGCAAACGATTGAAACGAATAAAAATCATCAAAACCCGAACAGAAAAGAAAACAATCAATATAGAAAATTTAAAACCTACCGCTACTACGAAAAGGAAAAAAGAGAGAAATAGAAGGAAAAAAAAATTATCGAACGCGAGTCAGCCGCCTTACCCAACGACGATCCGTTCTGCACCGTCGCGTCACCCTCATAATCCCCGGCCTTCCAGAACTGCCTGCACGGCGCCGGTCGCTTCACCGGAACCCACGATAATGGCACTGCCTCTGTCACCGGGCCGGACGACCCCGTAGCCGGGGTTGTCGAAACCGCAGAACCAAGCAGCACAGGTTTGACAAACTGGGCAGGGAAGATGACGTCCAGCGCTTCAGGTTTCATCCACTTCCTGGAAGCAGAGCCATCAGGAAGCTTCGACCGCACGTCATCTTCGCTATCAGTTAACCCATTGAGGTTCATGACGGCGAGGCCCCTGCTCTCGTCGTGCGGACGTCGGAAATCCGGCTGCCAGACGTCGGAGTCGGTGCACTCCTGCTTGACAACTACACTCATGACTAGATAGAAAAAAAAACAAGGAGTAAAGACTCTTCTCCGTCCCTCCTCCTGATTATTTTTCCTTTCACAGATCGGCGCTCTGTCTTCTCCCGACCCTCTCCCTCCCACTCTCTCTCAAATTCGGTTGCTTCTATTCTTTCCCTCCCGCGCTCGAACGGAATCGGACCCCATAGCGTCACGTCCTTTGAAGTAGACGAAGCATCTTGAGGGACATGCATAGTTTTGCCAACGGGTTGGACCTTCTTGATGATCCAGATATGGATCCAATTAACAAGCTGCCCTTGCTCCTGACTGGACCTCCCATTTGAGTTTTGAGATCGAAAATTATATGCCTACATAGTGGATCCGGATCCAACTCAGTATATGCCTTCGGACCTGGACCCTGTTCCACCTCCGACGGGTTGATGAACCGATATAGGAAGTGACCCTTGGGCCGCCATACTACCAAACGTAAACGAGTCTAACTGGTTGGATTTACGAGTTTCCATATCCAACATATTCGGATCTGAACTTAGCAGAGTTCGAGTTGGATTGAAAATTATATGGGTTGAAGTCTGGTATGAAAATGTGCATTTGATCAACTAAGTGGGCACAAATGTGGTTCGATTTCAATTGGAATTTATTGGACTTGGTCTGGGACGAACCTAAGAAACAATGCAACCTAAGCCTGCCAAAAATTTGGACTGGCTTAGGCAGTTGGGCTCGACTAGCTAGATTTGCAAGCACATGGATTCCCAAGTTCGGGTGCACAAAGACAAAGTTGGGGCTTTACAGAAGATATTGATGGAGAATAATTTGCATGTTTGATCCGTACGGTCGGTCGCGGTCTGGTTTACGGAATATCTTTGTTTGTTTGATCCTGGTCTAACCTGGTTCTGGTTTTCCAGAAGAATATCTATATGGGCTTTCTTGGGTTGCCAAAAAAGATTGACTTCCTTTTTGTTATGGTCCAACAAGATTGTTACTCTTTTCAAGGGAAGAATGGTTGCTTTCCAGAACAAGAAAACCTTTTAATTTAGTTTAGTGATGTCTGCATACTGAATTTAACGTGCTAAGAGTCAGTATAAGTTGTTTGTTATGTCATTTCACCCACTTGTATGTTTAGAATCTTTTGGATGTTGATACTTATCACATTTGGATAATAATCATTTCGTAATTTATCCTATATATGTAAATAGATAGATAAGCCAGCGTCCTTGTCATGTGATCTTGGATGCGCTTGTTTTGTGGGTAATTTTTTGGTTCTCAAACTTAGCGTAGGTTTGTTTGATGACGTATATTTGTAATTAAAGGGAGAAAGATAAAGAAAGTTTTCGTTTATACCGTATTGCACGCGTTGCACGTACGTCACTATGGTACATGTTTTTTTTTTTTTTTTCACATTTTGACCGGTTATGGCAAATTTAATTGAGGAGAACTTTAAGTCACTATTAATATATCACCTTAGATAGTCCCCACATTCAAATATGGAAACTGACCATCTATAGTATTTAAATTCTAAACTTACCGTTAATACAGCGTTGCATATCGCCGTTGTAAGTATGTTCTCACATTTTGACTGGGATACATAAAAAGAAATTTTCTCTTTTCATGAGTGTGTTGTGAGGCTTCAGTCACCAGAACAGGCTTCACATTTTTTACTTTCCTAATGTGAACTTCAGCTTTTTCACTAATGCCAAGATAAGGGACTGATACTTTAGAATACATGGAACTGAATTTGTTTGTCAAATTGTCCTTTCAGGAAAAGAATGAAAACACTCCCTTTCAGAGTCCCACTTGGTCTTAATCACCTAAACAGGCTTCATACTTTTCATTTTCCTAACGTGGAGTTCAACTTTTTCACTAAGGTGAAAATAATATGTGAAACTTTGTTTCACCGATTTGTAAAATGGCTCAACCATCTTACGTCATGCGGCACACTAGCACTACGTCCCTTGGTTAAGACCAATGGTATCAAAAAGGGTTTCTGAATCAAATTAGAAAATCAAATGACTTAGCAAATCGCTCAATCTAGTCGAAATCAGAATCATTATGAACTGGATTGATGAAAAGTGTTGTCTAAAGATAAAAAGTTGAAATACAAATTTGAAAATAACGAAAACTGAAAAGGGATCAAATCCAAAAAATCATAAAATGTAAGAAACCATCAAAAAAACAATATGCCAAATTTACAGAGAAATTAAGGGTTAATGACGTGTGGAAGGAAAAAAATTTCGCACCCTCCGGATGAAGTTTTCTAATTACAACACATTGAGAATTTTGAAATAACTTAATTCATTTGCACATATGGTGAAGGAATTTGTGAAAAAGGAAAAGGAAAAGGTTAACCTCAAAAAAAATATGCACCTTTTTTAAATTTGAAAGAAACATGTGGGTTTTAAAGAAAAGGTCTTGTCAGATTGTAATAACATTGCCGCTAGCAAAAGTTTGCACCTTCTTAGAAAAGGCCAAGTAAAGAACGACGATGCAAAATTGCCGAATCACCCTATTTTTACTTAATTTCAACGATTTGGGTGAACATAGCCCGATTTTTAAAGAACTTTGTATCGGCTTCTGAATCGAATGAGAGAAGAGCCTGTTCAATTTGAATCGGCCGATTCTGACGGATTCATTCCGATTTGGTGACACAAGTTGAACCTTTTCAGTGAAATGACATAACAAACAACGTGTCACTCTCATTGCATTCAACTCAATGGGCAAAAGAAGTTATATGTTAGGCTTTAACATGAGATAGTGTGCCATGGGTTAGAAATGATGCAAATACCCGTGTTGGTAAAACGATAAAGACCTTCTAATGAAGGCAGAACTGAAACATGGAAAATGAAATCTTATAAAAAGGTGAAACATGGTTTCCTATGTTGGCTGAGTAAGAACAATGACCTCCTCAATAAAAAATTCAAATGAGTTATGAGATACTAGCGAAATTAGAGACTTGTCGGAAGCTACTCAACTATGAGGGTATTTTTGGTGTTGACCATAAGAGGGGAGGCCATGAAAGCTAGCCCTCTCATGTGAAATGTCACTGTTATTTGTATCATACGATATGGGTCTGTATCATTTCATGCGTATGGCATATGATCAAAAAACCTATACGACATGCCTACTATATATTATATGCTTGTTTACTATAGGCGTATCATCCATATAGTAGGATATGAAGCACCAAACGAGAAGCCCCTTTTCTCGTTTATGCTTTCTAAACATCTATAAGGGGGACTTTGCAGGCTGGAATTTCATTGTTGACGTGGGATTTTCATCAGGTTTTCAAAAAAAAAAAAATGTTTGGTGTTGCCAAATGATGTAAACTAATCCTGGTTTTAAGAGGCAAAACCGGGATTTGTTACGGTGGATTATAATCCCACCGTAAGTATTTTTTGCCCACTGGGGCTGACACCACACACTCTCTTGTGTGTCTTCGTCCCTACGAAGAGTGGAGCTCAGGCAGAGAGGTGGAAGCGAGGTCCACCACGGTCCAGCCTGAACCACCGAGTCACCACCTGGTTTTCTCCACGGCACCATCTCTCTCTCTCTCTCTCTCTCTCCCTCTCTTTTCTGAAATACCTCTCTTATGGCATGTGTGGGAAATTCTTGAGTAACAATCTGCTGCCCGTATGGACCAAGAACTGGCTCTTTCACGACTGTCTACTACCCTCCTCATGAGGCTCGCCGTATTGCAATCTAGGCCAACCTGCAACACATACTGGATTTGTTCCCAAATCATCACATCATCGCCCAAGACTTCAACTGTTTGCTATTACTTTCAGATTTTAACACTCCCTTCAATCTCAGCCCAGCCGTCGGAGCCTTCAGAGAATTCATCGACCGTAACTCCACTACCCTTGGCGGGGAACGCTTCTTTTGGTCCAACAACTGGGCATCGCGGTCTTTGTGCCTCTTAGATAGAGTTCCCATCACCTCGGATGTTCTGGATGTGTTCCCACTCATCTCAGCTTCTCTGACTACAAGGACGGTTTCAGATCATGGTGCAGTGGTTACTTCATTCCTTCTTGAGTGTTCTGTGGGTCTTCGTTTCTCCTTTGAGCAGTGCAGGTTATGGGAGCGGGATTTCAAGACTGTTTTTCATGCTTCCTGGATGGCCCCAACTATTGATAGATGGGCTGCTCTACGAATCAGTCATAAGATTGCTCGCCTGCAAACAGCCATCTCCATTTGGGTAGCATAGAAGGCTAAGGAGGTTCTGTGACATTCTTGCCTGGGAGAATGAGCTCACCTCCCTTGCTCCCTTGCAGCAGTAACCTGAGAGCTTCATGCTTGAACAGCAGCAAAGTATCGCGCACCGCATATCAGACCTCTCCTTTCTAATAGCCAAATGGTGCACTCGTGATGAAATTCCATGGCGCGCGTGGTCCCGTATCGCTTGGCTAAAGCTTGGCGATCAAAATAATATATTTTTTCACACGATGGCTTCAATGAGCTTTCGCAAGAATCGAATTCTCAAGTACAGGGTTGAGGGAACTCAATATGAGGGTGCCGCTGGCCTCCCACATGCCTCCCGATTTTTTCAGCACCTCTACGCCGATGGAACTGGCACTGTGGGCGACTTAGGCGAAGCTGGTTTCTCCTTTCTTGCACCTACACAAATTCACACACTACAACAATTGGCATCAGCTCTGGCGATAATTTAACGGCAGTGAAAATGATCAGTGACGCTAATACAGCGCCAATAAACGCTCCAGAGCTGCAACCGCCACTACCATTTTCAATGGCGGAAAATGGTACCGATAGCACTGCCAACAACACTGGTGCTATTTTAGCACCAGAAAATGTTTGCTTATTGACTCTTCTTTAGCGCCAGAGATGTATCAACAACCACCATATAAAATAACGCCACAAATATGTATATTGGTGTATTGCTAAACACCAACATTAACATTTTCAGGGACGCTAACAGTGTGCCTTGCTTGAATCTGACGTCTCTCCAAAAAGCGCCAAAGATGTACGCGCGCTTGTGATGCATCATTCATTAACGGCAGTGATGACATTAACTTTTTTAAATAATAATAACATTTTGTACATTTACAGCTGCTGAAATACACAGAATACTAAACTTGTGGTTTCAATATAAACCACACCGGACTCCCTCGACCATATAGGAAGGCCCAACATAGTAATCACAGAGGACCATTAATCATAAGCCAACTACAAGAGACAAAGGCATAGGCTGACACTCTTCTGCTACTGAATTCAACAGAAGCCTCATGTGTGGGCTTTCTCACCCTCCTCCCAGAATGATGTTTTCTTCCCAAATTTTAAGACAGTTTGCAGCATGGCGTCTGGCTGCATGTTGCCTTTCACTGTAACTTTTTGTTCCTTCATATCCACATCAGACAATTCAACACCTGAGACAACATAATTCAACAGCATGCGGTAAGAAATTCACTTATATTATGTTCCTGATAAGCATGTACATAGTGCATGGTTAGATTTCCTTATCTTGTCAAGCTAGGCCATTATTACCATTTTTTTACAGGAAGAAGGTTTAGGATCACTCAATTCATAAAAATTGAAGAAAAGGTTATGTGATTAGGTTGACAAGATGGTCCAGTAACTCAAACAACCTTGTTAATTAAAAGCATTCAGTGACCTGATTGGAATTCATGCAACCTAACACAATTATGGTGCCTCAGCTTCTTGATAAAATACGAACCACCATCGTCATATGCTCACAAACAAATTCATAAGGAACACATTTTTTCATAACAAAAAGCTCAAAACTGACCTCAGTGAAAAGCTTCCTGTACCAATATGTGATACAACATAATCATAGGGGAATAGCACAAACAGCATTCAGCTTGGCAACAAGAGCCGAAATAAGGAAATGAAATCTAAGTTTCAAGATTGCAGTTCCATTGTGGCTTACCAAGAAAAAATGCTGTGACTCATAGAAGATCTGAAGGATATGCTCATGCTTCCCTTCCAATGAGAGACCTCACTTCTTCAACTGAAAATAGGAAAAGGAAAAGAATTGGCTAGAAAATTAATGACCACAAACAGAAAAAATTCCTTTTCATAGACAATAATGAAATTTGAGATAACTGGCAATTTGTTCTCTGTTAGCACTCAAAATTCAAAATTCAAAATGTAAACCCTCATGTTATGTGATTCTTAGAAACTTCCCAAAAGAAAGGTAGATGGTTCAAACTTCCTGCTGGCAAGAAGGAAGACGATCCATCAAAAAATGAAGAATAAGGAGAAGATCAGAATTTGGAAGACAAACTGAAGGAAGATTAATAAGGCTTTCAACATTTTCAGAATTTCCTTGACAAAGTGAAGTTTTTCAATGTATCTCCTGAACCTATACAGCGAGAGATATTGGTCATCAATTGAAAACAAAGGATAAAAAGTAGACCTCCAAAGCAGGCTTATACAACTATCACAAACAAAACCTTTCTTCAATGTGGTATGACCATTATAACATGTGTTCTTGTGAAGGAAACATAACTCACCATTGAAAGACAAAGCTCAAAATGTAGTGAAAAAACACACTTCTCAAAGCCTTGTGTGCCTATTTGCATATGACTTATATTGCAAAAAGAAACATGAAATACCAAGATAAGAAGAAATTGCAAATACATGTTTGTTATGAAGACTTCAAAAATCTGAAAATTCTTTTTTTGTGGGCAAAGTTTTGGAAAATTTGAATATTTGACGTGTCCTTTTCTTTCGAAAATTCCTCTTACAAATTGAATCTGGAAGCACTTCTTTGAAAGTTTATGGTTATTGGATACTGAGCATTGATGCATGAGCTAGAAATAAAAGATACCCCTAGTTATGGGGCTGAAAGAAAGATGAATTATTGATCATGTGAGACGAGATAAGTCTGGACATGAGAAAAATGTAATATTTATTGACGAAAGGAATGAAAGTTCATTAAACAAAGAATTTTTTCAAATGAACTACATTTACAAGATCTGGAAGTTGCACATCATCTGCATCCATTAGATAGTAAGAATTATTCAGAAGAATTTCTCTGATCACATATGGTCATTCCAGTTTGGGGCCCACTTCCCTTATAGACGATGCCTCTATGGACATATTGATCTGATCACAAGGTCATTCACTTTAAATTTCCTTTTGATGATTGATATTAGCATAATGCTTGGCTACCCTCTAGCGATAAGCTTCAGTGTATTATGTGGCTTTCAATCTTCAAGGAGATCTAATTGCAACATTTTTTGAAGCTGAAACTAATCCATGGGCAATTTTTGTGACTTTCATAAATTTGAATTTTGGCTTTTGCACATAAAGTGGCAATACTACATCTATTCCATATACTAACTTTACAAAAGTTGTATTGGTAGGAGTTCTGATGGTTGTTCTATAGGCCTTGAGTGCGTCATGAATTTTCTCTTGCCATTCTTGGCCTCGATTAACCATTCATTCTAAAATTCTGATCAAGATCTTGTTCGTGACTTCTGTCTAGTCATTGCCTTATGGGTAGTATGGTGCTGAAAAGTGATGCTTGCATAAACTTTGCATAAAAAATCTCACGTGTTCATTTTTTAAGTGTGTCCCATTATTCGAGACAATATCATGAGACACTTCGAAATTTCATAGGATGTTTTTATGTATGAAAGCTACTACATGTCTACCTTCCACTATCCTAAGAGTAATGGCTTCCACCCACTTGGTGAAGTATCTTTTGGTGGCAATGAAGTATTTATGACCGTTGGACATAAAGGGATTGATGGACTCTACAATGTCAAATAACCACATTGAAAAATGCTATGGTGAGACCACTAAGTGTAAGTATAGGCAAATGCATGAATGGCATTTGACATCTGAAATACTTCTTGACATATTTGTGACAATCTTGCTGCATGGTTGGCTAATAATGACCAGCTTTGGTTAACTGCTTGGTGAGAGTTTGGTAGCCTGCATGACTACTGTAGATTCCTTCATAAGCTTCTTTGATTACTTCTTGTGTTTCATCTTTATCTTAGCCTGTAAAGTATTATGCGTTAAAGCCTCTCTTATGTAAAATTTTGATGAGTGTGAAATATCAACCAGACATTATTTGAATGGCATGCTACTCACTTTTGGACACATCAGTAGGGAAGTCCTTGGTCTCCAAGTAGCATTTTATGTTCTGATACTTTGGAGCTTCTTGGGATTCCAATTGTTGACTTGCTCTAACATTTTTTAGGTTATCTTGGTCAGCCTTATGATCTCAAAGGCTTTGCATGGTTCAGATTTCTTGGGGCGATGATGGAGCCTAAGCTGACCAAACCATTTGCAAATTGATTGAATTCCTTTTTGATATGGAGAAGTTGAAATTCATCAAACTGTTTGATCAATGCTTTGGTCATTGCTTGATGCAACATGAGTTTAGCATCTTTCACTTTCCACTCTTCATTGACTTAATTTACAATAAGGGAATCTCCATAAGTATGAACTCTTTTGACATTACATTCCAACATTATCTTGAGGACTTGAATAAGAGCTTCATATTTTACCATGTTGTGTGTGCAGATGAATTCTAGCCATGAGGGAACATGGTATCATTTCTTTTTTAGGTGACTCTATATGCAAGATATGCTATTGTTATTCTTATTCCTATTCCTATTCTAATTCTTGTCATGTTCTTGGATCCATAAAAAAAAAAGGTCCATGCTGGTGCATACTCCATATGCGAGATATGCTCATCAGGAAACTTGTCTTCTGCTTTGTGCTCTTTTGTCAAGACGAAACCAGCCAATTGTTTGGCTATTGCATGTGCTTTATGGACTTCTATGGAATGTATTCTAGATTACTGCATGAAAATCACTTGCCATTTGGAAATTCAGGCACTAAGAAATGGTTGTTCAAAAATGTACTTTAGAGAATTCAATCAATATGTCAAACATCAACTTGAGGACACCAAGATGCAGATTTGATTTCAAATGGTGTTGAATCAATCTGTCAAACACCTGCTTGAGAACACCAAGCTGATCCATTTGAGTCTTAGACTTGACTAGGATGTCATAATCATTTGCATCCACAAAATTGTGCATCTGATGATGAAAGATTGTTGTCATTGCTCTCTGGTATATAGCTCCAACATTCTTGAGTCCAAGGGCATCACTGCATAGCAAAAGGTTATTAATGGAGTTGTAAATGAAGTTTTTGATTGATCCTTGATAGCTAAATTGATCCGGTTATAGTTTGAATAATCATCCATATAAGTGCACATTTCATGTCATGTAGTGATGTCTATCAAAAGATCGATATTTGACCATGGATAATCATCCTTTGGAGTGACTTTATTGAGATCACAAAAATTGATGCATATTCTTACTTTATTGTTTCTCTTTAGTATTATGACAATGTTTGCCAACTATTCTGAATAGTTAATGATTTTAATAAATTTTGCTTTCTAGTTTTTTTTTGACCTTGTCCTCGATTGTTGGCATCTAGCTTTCTTAACTTTTGCTTCACTGGCTCACTTCTAGATTTTAAAATTAATTGTTGTCCACATTATCTTCTCTATGTTCAATCTTCTAAATTTGAAGACAACAAATGTTTTGTGAATGGGAAATGGGGTTATAGTGACTTCCGTTTGATTATAGAAACATGAACAAAATGTAGACATATGGAAAGGATGGATGACAAATGGAAATGAACAAAAGAAGTGTCATTTAGTAGCACATGATACATAATGAAGAGAAGAATAAAAAACTAGAATTTTATTCATTCAGAATATGTGTAATGAAAAACAGACTGAATGATAATATAGACTACGAACAACATACCTCCACCATGACATGTATAATTCAGACCTACTAGGTCGACCTTGAATAAGATTGTCCCCATGAATAATCGACCAATTTGATGTGTTCCTTTGAATAATAGACCAATTTGTTGTTGCTAAAATGTTGACATTCCTTCAATATTTAGACCCTAAATGTTGTTCAATGATGGTGGGATCCCTTTTGAGACATAAAAAAAGGTCAACTATATCTTAGAGAATTGGACTATACTACTTTCTGGGTGATAAAACACAACAAAGAATGGTCATGTCAACAAAATATTAATGTACTGCTTATTGTAAGTATACCTGACTAAGCACTCCTTCTGATAATAAAAGTCCCACATGACATGCCCCTCAGTCATATCATCCAACAATAGATGATATGTGTTCAAAGAGAGAATCTTGTTTTTGTATGACATGAAATCTCATCCTTCTTGGGATAGAACCACTCATGCAAGAACAATGTGCATCCTTTGACTATTGATTATTGTATCATGGCATATTTGGAAAGTCCTATATATAAAAAGGTAGGTCCTGCCATGGTTACTGACAAGGTCATAGCACAATAGACTCCCCACACCTTGAACAACTGAAGTGTGCAAAAGTCCATCGTACCTTGCCCATTGGTGAAAATGAGCAAGCTAACAGTGCACAAAAGCACGACCTTATGAGTTCTCTCTTGTGTGGACTTCAGTTGGGCTAACATTTGCTCTACGGTGCCTCCTACGTGGGTGTGGATGTCCACAAGTAGAATATGTTGACTCATGTTCTCTTTTTTCAAATTCTATGGTTGAATTCCAGTCAGCCTACGAAGTAATTCATTTTAGTTGACTAAGCCTTTATTAACCAAGAACTCACAATTCATTGGGTCTCCAATCTTGCCTACAGGGTCTATGAGGCTAAGGATCCAGAGAACTTGTCTATAAGCAGCATCATCTCTCTCCATGGAAACTAGAACGTGTTTATATAAGAGTTCCATCTCTCAGCTAGCGCTTGAATGATTCACTTCCTTATTATGAGCAAGGGCAACTATTTCCAATCTGCAGTCATCAAGATATCTGGGGTAAGTAGCCAGGAACTACTCCAAGCATTCTAAATACCATGCTGGGTTAAGGATGTCCATGCAAAAGATCATGGTGTTTGAGTCTCCTCATAGGATGAAATATTATCCATAAGAATTCACCTATCCCAATAACAATACAATGTGACGTTGGGATGTGTTTAAAACATGGTGACTATAAGACAAAAGATAGTGGGGTCAAGATAGACAAAATTGATTAGAGATGGCCAGGCTTAACTAAAACCGACTATGTCTACCTCACCAGACCTAATAGAGAGGTTCAAAATATATGACAAACTTATTTGGCTTAGAATAGACTAAGATAAACCCTAAACAGTAAAATGACTAAATTTTGAAATATTGGACGGTTTTGACATAGTAAAGCGAAAGTCATTTTGAGAGCTATGTCTAGTTTTAAATATACACCATGAAATATGCATTCATCAAATGAATATCAAACAAACTTACACACATACGCAATCACAACCCTTTCCTAGGGACATGGTTTTAGAATAATTGTTTTCAAAACATGCTTGGACATCTACACTGGATTTCTCAAGGTTTTCCACAATCATCTGTAATTTCATAACATGGTATGCCAATGTACTTCAATAAAATCTAATGCATGTGGCATAGGCTCTTCCATGGGTTCTATAAGTTGGAGTTCCCATTCTCCTTTGGATCCTTACCTATATACAAGACTGTTTAATACAAGTTACTGGCAAGGGGAAGACCAATACCTCCCTCTAGTATGTTGCAATGATTGTTAAACCCCCAAAGTTGTTTTTTAATGAGAAAATAGTGTGGCATGTAGACTGGAATATCGCAAAGATCAAGAGTGGTTTAAAATATAAACACATGCCATAAATAAAAGGCACTAATGCCATGGGGCTTAAGATGGAGGTTAAAATTATAAGGGAGCAAATATTGTTTTCAATCAACTCTTAAATTTAGAAGGGTTGTATGATTTGAATAAATATGAACATGAAGAATCTTTCTCAATTTTGAGTCCTAAACAAGCAAAATCTACAAGTAGCATGAGGACTCCTATGCGGATATGGGGATAGGAAGACAATCATATTGGGCATTGAATACTTAATCGAGTAAAAAACAAGGATGAATCCCATTGCAACATCCACTTTTATTGCCATGCAAAACTTTTGCAATCTTGCTCATCATGACCATCAATGTGGGATGAAATATAAAAATCAAATATTTACTTGCCTCCATATTCTCATTGCGTGAATCCATAAGAGATAGGACTCGACTCGTTGGTATGAGATCTTACTGTTCATTCAACCTTTAACTTGGGTAATCAGATCCAGAGATAGATTAAGCATTAAGGTTCCAAAATATGATTGTCATCAAACATAAATGCAAATGCCAGTCTTGAATTTGAAATGAGAAAATTTTAGAAAAACTAAGTAGATTGTCAAGTATTGAAGAGCATGAACTGAAAATACTTGACTTAAGTGACATAGTTTATAATTTGTATCATCGCAGGCCCGTGCAAGGGTTAATTGCCAGATCTGGTACGAATGTATGCAAAATTAAATTCAACATGTAATGGAAATTTGGCCTCTAGGTTTGGGTCGTGTGCTTAAGGAAATCTTGGTTCAAAATTTAGATCCAAATTTATTGGCTAAGAGTCATCCAAACATTTAGTGACTAAACTAGACCCATGGTTTCGGCATAGGGTCATTCTAATAGTCATTTGGGTTCAAATCCTAATTGGAAATTGGTTGAAATATGTAAGTACAATTCATAAATGATCTTTGATCTAAAGTTCATGATATGAATCCAACATGGAGTTTAATGATCTGGTCTCATGGTTTAGGGATTTAGGGTTTTGGTAAAGGTCTAACATTTATATCTAAGTTACATGAGATTCAAATCCAAAAATGTTGATATGAAGTCCAAATCTAGATTCCGATTCCCAGAAGAACCAGGTTGAATAATCCAGTTTCTTTGAACCAAATCATATTCAAATTCAATCTTAACTTCAATATTAACTCTAATTCATCCAGAACTGAATCTAATTCTTCTAAGATTCACACGTCCAACCTAGCTAGAGTTTAGGTTAAACTAACTTAGGTTTAGGTTTTAACCTAACTAGGGTTGGCTTTAACCTGGTTAGGGTTGAGGTTTAACTTGACTAGTGTTTAGGTTTTAACTTGGCTAAAGTTTTCTTGTAGGCTAGGTCTAGGCACATGGTTGTGGACTCAAAATTGACTATTGGTTAAGAAATTGAGAAAAGAATAAGGTTGTAGGTAGATTTAACACTAAGGATTAAATCTCAATTATGGATAGATCTAGGTTTTAGGAAAAACGAGATCAAAACATGCCAATTTGGGAAAGTACATTTGAAAATTCATATGATCAACTTAAGTAAAGTATATACATGAGATATTGCTGCATATATATAGCCGATGATCTTAACTTGATTATTATGAAACATAAGTCTATGTGCATTTTTGAAATGAATGAATGCATTACAAAAACAAACTATATGAATGCACACTACTAAGCACCTTAATGAAAATAAAACAAAGCAAAGCAGATATATGTATAAATAACATGATATTTCAAAATGATATGGAATCAGGTTGAAATTAGGGTTTCTTATTTGATAAATCAAGCTTCAATGAGAAGGGCTTTTTTGCTGCAATCTCATTCAAAACCCTAAATTCACTTATTGAAATCCAAATGCAATGTTTTGAATTACGATGTGCATTTAACGATGCAATAGTGCCATTAATTAAACAAATATATTCTAAAACTCTAAAATGGTGACTCACATGACTAATTATGTTGGTTTGGTCTTTTACCGTGAATGAAAATAGAAAGAATTGATTGAAATTTCAAAAATGTGATAGAAAATTCATAACTAGGTGGAAAACAAAAATTTGGTCAAGTCCTACAATTCTACAACTTATTCTTTACAACTAATTTGTTTGTTCCTAAAAGGTAGGTGAATGATCTTTAAACTTTACAGGTAACAAAAGTTTCAAGTGATAAAAATCAAAAAACCTATTTTTTACAAAAAAAATATTAAACAAGAAAATTGGTGCAGAAAACAAATTTTCTATTAAAAGCGGAGTAAAAATTTTACTACTATGACTTTTGCACGAGTCAAAACATATCAAAATAACTTGGATGCACTTGCAATCTGGATTGTAGATTATCTATACAACATAGAATCAACAAGACTTTATAGAACCAAAAAAGAATAATAATTGAAAAAGTTATTTATCTACAAAATTGCTACAAAACAACAACTTATAGACAAGCTTTGAAATTTGACCAAGCACTAGAAAATAGTAAAACATCTTGAAACGTCATGTTGCACGAGTGCAAAAGTTAATGTAATGATGTTCAATGATCACAAAACTTGTATACTAACTCTTTGAATATCAAGCTTTCAATCACAATTATAATTTTCAAAAAATCTCTAATGGATAAATAGATATGGATTTGGGAACCGAGACTGCTAGACAATTTTACGTAGAAAACAAAAAGCCAAAAAAGTAGAAAATACTTTAAATGAAGAACTTTGCCAACATGAAAGATATGTTAAATTTATATGGATTAATGTGAAATTTGGTTTATAGAGTGTCCACTTACCAGAAAATTTATAGAAACTTAAAGAACAAAAAAATACCGACGAATGAGAGAGTTATGCATCAAACAAGTTGGTGCAGTAACTTGAACATTAGGAGCTCTATGACTCTGGACTTCGAATCCTCCATGCATTTTACAATACCCTCTTTTGGGATCTTTTTTGTTTATAGTTCCGCATTTCATGCAAAGACAAAGGTGTAGCTTCGAAACAAAGCCTCCTTCTAAAGCATGCTTTTTAGCATGATCTGTTGTTAGTTGCATCGTGCTTTAAGAGCCATCATAGGATCAATTGCAAAAATTGATTTCTTGCCTGCATTAATGGAACTTAAAGAATGAGACCCACTTTGATTTATAGTTGAATTTATCATAAATCGTATATGCTCTTGTTGATGCTTCATTAACTTGCCATGCTCTTTTTTGACTTAAGAAGAACACACCGATGATGACAAGCCAATATTAACCCATACTCTTTGTAAAGAAAAACCTTGAAAAAAAGCTGATAGAACTCCCAACAAAGTGAACAACAGAACTACTTTTGTCACCTTAGCAAAAAAATCGTGAAATGAACAATGAGATGTATAATTATTTTGTCAATGCAATATCTAATTGTAGACTTACTTGGAAGGAATGTTGTACAAATGAAGTGATCATAAAAGAAAAAAACCTCTAAAAGAATTGCAAAGGATGATCCTCCATGTGTATTAGGAACAAATTATTGTAAATTTTAAAAGCATTATTTCAGAGTACATAATCAGATTTTTATGTGTATCTGTATAGGAAAACAGTGAATTCAATTTTATTTTGCAATTGATTTTTCATGTCAGGAAAACAACTATCTCTATATTTCAGGAATGACTTTTCATGTCAGGAAAACAACTACCTAGAGATGAAAATGTTGCATTTATTGCTAAATAGTCTTACCTAGATCGTTATTAAAGCATAACAAGCCACTTAATTGAAGGCTTGATGTTTATGAGTATCTAATATGCTACCTAATGACCCAATCAAGTGGTAGTAATTGTCTCAGGTAGCATCATTTATAGCTTGAAGGACATCATACGCTCAACCAGAATTTATGTTCTTTTTTCATTCTTCCTTATTACAACATATGTTGTATATGTCGTCCTATATTATCTATAGTAACTGATACCTTCTAAATTTCTAATCATGCTTGTTCTCTGTCATTTATAGAGGCTACTATTCAACTACTTCAAAGGTAAAAATGAACATTTTCTTCTGTTTCATATTTAACTTCTTGTTTTCTCCGATAGTTTCTATTCTTGATATCTGTAGATTCCTGTAATGGAGCCTATGATCTCACAAGCAATTCTTTCCCAAAGTCAACAACCATAACCGTAAGGACTGGGGTTTTCGAAATACAAGACAAAATATGGTTTTGATATTCATAGCTTTCCTATGTCACTACAACCATGCAAATTAGATACCTTATGTATTAGGTCTAATGAAATTTGAAGACCTGTTATGTGCTTTTGATGTCTTGGTGGAGAGGAGTGCTGAGCCATAGATTATATATAGACCATGACCATGTGACAGTTGGTGCTTTGATGAGGATGTGCTCATAAGCTGGTCGGGCACATATTGTGCTTTCAACTGAAAATGTTAGAAGTGTTGCTTGTCATTTGTAAGATGGGGATAGTCTCTTTCTGTTCAAGATTGATTGAGGACTTGAAGTCTATTGAATAATGCACCAATACGACATCATGGGTACCCCTGAAGTTAAACAATGCTTATACTTTTGTTAATTTTTTTATGGTACTCCTGCTAAGTATAGGTCACCTATACTGTTGCTCAGGATGCTTATTTTGGTTGTGTATGTTTAATGCCATTTTCATAAAAACTATAGCATTGTATCCTGCTAGAGTAGATACAGATAGACACTTGTAAAATTTAATTTTCTTCATGGTGTTCTAATTTTGAATAATTGTTGATTTTTTTGCATTCCCAATTTTTAATCAGATTGTCCTTCAATCGGGTTGATGGATTTGGCATTGGCCTGATGGACCACACCATGAAAAGTCTATTCTAGCAATTCTTCCTAGATAATGTCAAGCACAACTTATCTCAATGGTTGACCACAAAAATCTAAATGATTTTCATGTAATCGATAGGGGATGTGTTGGAAGCTCCGTTCTTGCATTCTCAAGTTCAAGCTATTACCAAGCATAAAAAACATGGTTCCCTTCTAGGTCTTGAAAACTCTCAATTTGCTTGGGCTCTTAGACTAGCATAAGAAGCTGGATCCAACGTACTGCCTTGTACATAATTTATACATGGAATTGTTAGCTTAAATTTCTACAATGTAGGGCTGCCAGTTTAATGCTTATGGACAAGTCTAAAATGTTCCTTTTCAGGTCTAATCTGCAGAAAGTGAGACACCTATAATTGTGGATGCTCTTTTTCAGGGCAGAACATGATTGTGATTTCATCTTTTGAGATCCTGCCTTTTTTACTTTGTGCTGTCTATAGGACCATACATTTGGAAAAGAGTAAATCAGCTTAAATTAGTTACAACTGCTATTGATTGAGTACTAATTTAGGCTAGCTCCACTTTAACGTGAGGAAATAAAAAGCTTCAATCTGCCTCAAGCAGCAAGCGATGAGGCTACACAGTTTGTGACACGCAACCGATTGTAATCTGTACGAGCTCTCTCTCTCTCTCTCTCTCTCTCTCGTCCGCCTCCTCCGACCTCCTCCGACCCCTCGGACGGCCTCCTCCGGCTCTATCTCGCTCGGGCGGTCTCTCTCTCTCGCTCGGCTCTGTTCTCGCTCTTCCGTCGGGCGGTCTCCTCCGGCTCTCTCTCGCTCGGGCGGTCTCCTCTGGCCCCTCGGGCGGTCTCCTCTGGCCCCTCGGACGATCTCCTCTGGCCACTCGGGAGGTCTCCTTCGGCTCCTCGGGTGATCTCCTCGGGTGGTATCCTCTGGCCCCTTGGGCGGTCTCCTCCAGCCCCTCGGGCGGTCTCCTTCGGCTCCTCTGGCGCCTCTCTGAGCATCAGCGCATCTTTCAGGCGCCCACTATCGCCCGTTCGGCTCCCACTCTCGCTCGTTCGGCTCCTGTTCTCACTTGGGCGGTCGCATCCGACCCCTCCAGCACCCGTTCGGCTCCCCCTTCTTTCGGCTGCTTGCGCTCGGCGGCCTCCTCCGGCACCCGTTCTGTGCCCTAAGCAGCACCCGACCGACATCCTCCCTCACCCCCTTGGCACCCAGAGCAGCTCCTCTCCCCGAGCAAGACCGGCGTCCTCCCGCACCCCCTTGGCACCCAGAGCTGCTCCTCTCCTCGAGCAATGCTGCTCGTCCCCTTTCCCTCTCCGTCGCTTGGGTCACGCCTGCATTCATCCCCTTCTCATGAAGGCTTCACAGATTGAGACCCTCCTGTCCAACCCTGGTGTGGCGACGGAAGCCCCCCTTTGCCACCAGTAGACCCCCCCTTCTTGCAGCATTTTTGAGCCAATGGAATGTCTGATCGGGAGGGGAGCCGATTGTGAGAACCTGCTCGAGCTGTGGGGGCGTCTTTCCTTCACCTTCAGTTGTGCAGTAACTGTTTGATGAATCGCTTGTGAGAAATTGGTCCTTTTTTGGTGCGTAGCCCTCACGTTGCACGTTTTGGACCCACCGCTTTACTCTTGCACGAGAGTGGTGTCATGGCAGCCCTTCCTCCTCGTCCACCTTTGCAACGCGCCCCGGGGGCTTGGGTTGGGGGTCCTAGTCTTTGTGGTATAGGCCGGGTAACTGCCCCCCTCTTAATCGCTTACTTTGTCGTGCGGCGATCCGTTTTCTTTGCTCGCCTGAGGGGGTCCGTCAGGCTAGGGCATTGTCTTTCAGTTGGTAGTCTACTATCTTCAATTGTGTTTTCACCGGCTTACTTCAGCTGTGAGACGCTCTCGGACTCCTCCAGGCTTTCCTCCCACCCGCATGTTGTTGTTTTCTCCTTTTGCAGATGAGTGATTGTTCCTTGCGGCCGAGGCTCCCCAAGGTGGTCTTCGTTGATAGGGCAACCCCTCACCTTGGTGTGTCCCCTCTTCCCGGCGTGCTTCCAGGCTTCGTCACCTTCTTCGATCTGTCGCTTATACCCACGTCAGAAGGGGCCAGTGGTGGTGTCAGAGGTGTGCTTCCTTGAATGGCCCCCGGGCCGTCACGTTTTCCTGATGCCGTTTTCCTGCTTGTCAGAATGATCGTCGCCTTTTTGGTCGGCAGCATGGCTTTGCAGCAGTCGCTTCTTTCTTCTGGGTCCAGGTTCCTCTGCCAGTTGTTCAGCGGTCACCATTTTCGGATGAGAGCTCTATGTTCTTTGGCTCTATCAGACTTCCTTGGCTTTGGCCTGATTGTCCTGGTACGCGGGGTCCGCCTTTTTCGGTACAGGTTCCGCAGATCTTCAGCCCAGGTGGTCTGCCACACCAGTGCTCTTCGGTGGTCAAGCTCCCGCCTTCACAGCTTCCGCCCTTGCTTTACTCACCGCGAACGCCAGCCCCTCATCAGCGAAGGAGTCTAGCCTGCTCTCTGCCGCGCTCCCCTGAGGTACCCTGCTTGCCCCTTCCTTTTCCTGCTTTACGAGCTGGGGCTTCATGCGAGTCCGCCTCGGGATGCCTCGACCCGGTGCTGTTTGCTGCTCAGTCTGACCTTGGCGACGTTCGGTCGTCCGCACCGTCACTTTCGGCTGCCCGCCCGTCAGCAGGGGGTCGCCCCCTTGAGGTTGTTGTTGTTGCTCGCTCTTGTTCGACTGTGGCCTCCATTGTCTTGGCCTCTGGCGTTTCGACACCCCCAGTGAGCCCTTCTCATTTTGTTGCCTGTACGTTGCTCTTTACCTTTGTTACTGGCCTCCCTATGCCCCCTCTTACACCCAAGACCTCCTCCTTTGCCTATCTGCTTTGGGTTTCTTCTGTTTCTTTTGACAGTAGCTTTAGCACCAACTTGCCTTCCCTGCATATTCTGCTCCCTAAACTCAGTCGCGGCTCTCCCCACAACCCCGCCTACCTACCCCTCCCACCTGTTAGCCCTGCCCTCCCCCACATCCCTTGTGTTGACTCTTTTTCCCCTGCCCTGCTGTCTGATTTTGCGTCCACCTCTGCCCCCGTCCTCCCCTGCTCAGTTGTGTGGTCTGCTTTAGATATAGTTTTATTATTACAACCACTCTTGTTTTTAAAATGCATCACAAAATTCAAAAAATAAAATAGTTAAAGGAGCCATCCGAGCAGTAACCACTATTTGCAATGAATACTTTCTACAAGGTAGTTCCAATTTTACCAGATGTCTCCAAGGAAACAAAATTTTGCTATAAAGTAGAAACTTAAGTGTATTGGAAGCAGTTGATTGAAAGAGATTCAAGCTTGAATACGTTTCCTTCAAAGTTGTATTTTCTCATTTTTCTGTCTAAACCCTTGGCAAAGTGAAAAACTCTCATATCTTAACAAGAAAAAAAGAGGATTTAATTTCTTTCTTCATGTAGATACTAAAGACGCGCATAAATCTTGTTAACCACTGTGGCTTCGTCAATTCTTTGATGATCTAATAAGTTAACAGTTATTTTGCATGGCCGATTTACATATTCTGAATTCGGATTCGTCCAATGAGGGATCGCGTCCTAACGGACGGCAACCAGATTTCAAACAAACCCAATTTCATGCATTCGTAACAAAAAGAAAAAAAAAAGAAACAAAAAAGAAGGCACCTAATACTTTGGCAAAAATAACATTCCACTGCTCAGCTTTTGAAAATTAACGGCTAGGTGATCAACTTTAAAGTGAAATCTTCAATGACCTGCGCGCTGTTGCTAACAGAAAAACACTAATCTTTTATGCCAAATGATAAAGGTACCACTAATAAGAACCGCAGTTTCATTGGTTGAAGAAAGATAAATTTTGTTATCAATAAGGGTTTTTTTTTTGTCATTTTCTATATAAAAAAAATGAGCGTCTTCTTTCGTAGGCTGAGAATTTCTTTTAAACGTTGCGTGCTTATTGGTTAGATTTTTGGAAAGGGTGACACTCGTGAAAATCAAACGAATCAACGATGAAGGCCAATCTGACTCAATACTCAACAAGCTAATTTGGAGCTTTTCAACTTTACAACATAACAATGCGTTATTTGAATGTTGGTATGGTGCTGCAGTTTGTGGTTAAGTGCACTAGTTATAAAATTTTAAATTTTTTTAAAAGATATTAATATATAAATGAATAGAATTTATCTAAATAAAATATTAACATGAAAATAAAATTTTTTTGCGACTATGAACAACTGCCCATACGATGCCCGTGTCAAGATCAATATTTTTCTACTCTACACATACCAATTGAAACCAATGGTATTAAAATCGACCTGAGTAGACCGAATCAGCGGTTTGCCGGTTTGACGCTGTTGCCGATTTGGCGGACCACGAAAATCGGCCAATTTATGTAGGAATCGGTTGAACAGTCGGCGACTCGGGCCTTCAATCTGAATCGCCCGATTCTGACATTCCAAAAAGCGTTCATACGATGCCTCATCGCTGTTTAAGCCGACCTTTCCCAGAACGGGAAAAAAAAAACGCGAGATGCCGTACCTTTTCTTTCATTGGTTATTATTATTTTTTTCTCATCCTTGGCCTTCTTCGTTCGTGACTGCATTGAGCGTACGACTTGGAGGACTGCTTTCAGGCTTCCACGTTTCAGTTTCTTCAACTTCAACATCCGGTCCTCCATTATTCATTGCATCCAACTTCTATGGCCTTGCATTTACTTAGCACAAATGTATTTTCGGTACATGCTTTGGTGATATCTTAAGAATTTGAAACAAATTCTTGATCATAGTTTGGACTGAATGTTTAAACTATGAATTTACCATTTATTTATAGATGATTCGAATTAGATATACCTTTAACTATATCCTTTTTTCGGATATTCATGTATTTGGATTTTAATTCCAATTCGAATTCAAGAACAAAGAAAAGACACATCCGAATCCGAATATGAAATCCGAGTTCACAATCCAAATCCAATTTTACTTTCATATCCAAATCCAAATTCAAATTTTAAACTTAATTTGACCAATTTTTTTTCAAAATGTAAGAGCATTGAATATGTGATATTTGATTAAAAATAAATTTGAAATGAATCCGAACAGATATTTATGTATGTCTGAATCTGATCGAATGACATTTTTCAATCTGAATCCAATCTAATTTCTTAATGGGATATTACATTTTTTCCCATATCCGATTTTTTTGGAACGGTTTTGTCGGATATCCGATCCAAATCAGGTATATTAACATTCCTAATCTTATTGCATTTGGTCAATAGTGATTGGAGTAATTTGTTTTATTATTTTTTTGGGAAATAATAAAGCTTTTAGTTAATTTTTATTTTTTTCTTATTTTTGCTGATTGTTTTTCTAAATGTTGTTTGATTAATTTTTCATAAAAAACATATTTGACCAATCGCAAACTATCGGGATTTTGATTTGATTCGTCGTTTCACTGTTTCTTTTGCATTTTCCATTCGATTCAGGAACTGATTTTGGCGACATCAATTGGAACAAATCCATTGCCATAGATGGATTTCACCAACAAACTTATATTAGAAAAAAATATAAAAAATCCATCATTCGTCAATTCCACAGAGGCATTCACACAGAACTTGTTTGATCGAGGTGAAATGTATGTATGCGTGAGTGCATGGGGCGGGTGAGAGAGAGAAAGAACAGAAAAGTACTTTCATTTAGGAATCCACCTTTTATATGTCAATAAGATAATGTTTGATAACCTCAAATCTCAAATGTGAAGTTGATCTGAAATCCACAACATGTGAGAACCACTATTTATTCAAACAGAGGATCTTAATGTAGCATGAATATCATATCCATGTTACATGTAAAAAAAAAATGATGATATAAGGTCTGAGGCCGAAGAGTTTGGACTTAAATCTGCGGATCTCAGGTCCTCAGTGATTAGAGGTAGAAAACCGTGGATCTCAAATCCAGAACTACTGTAAGGATCTTAGTTTTTTCGATCCATATATACATGCTTAACTCTTTTTCTGTAGTCAAAATTAGGATAGAATTTGTCATTTTGAAATATGTATTTCTAATACACTTCAAATTGAAAGTTTTTTTTTTTTTTAATAGAAGGCCAAAGTTTGTTGGACGAGATAACTGTGGCTAGAGATTTTTAATTAATATAAGTTTCTTCGGTGATCATTCAACCAAACTATGTGTGGGACACCATGGACTACGTTTTCTTCTTTTTTTGTTATTCAAGTTATATTCATGAATGAAACCTATAGTTCTCGATTAGGTTCTTCTGTTTACGTAGGGCTAAGGACTATCCACTACTAATAATTTTCTACGCCATTAAATTTATAGAAGGATGTTGAAGCAAAATGGTTGCTATTCATGATCCTTGTCTTCAAGTTGAAAGAAAAATAGATGATGTCATTACTTATAAAATGCCCACGCTTTTGAGTTGACCGATGTTAAATTTCTTTATCGACAGTTCCTCGATTCGACCGGATAGGTGCCAGTTTTTATTTTTTGTAGATTAGGTTGAAATAAAATATAATATAATATAACATTCTGATATTTGACTTGTTTTGGATATAATTTTGTTATTGCAACAGTTATTATTTTTTGAAATACATCATAAAACAAAAAAAGACAGTTAAAGGAGCCTTCCAAGCATGAAACACCATTTGCAATGAAATTTTGCAATAAAGCATTCAAAATTTTTATCGAATTTTTATGAGGAGACAAAAGTTTACGCACTATGAAGTCGAGCTTTGATAGCCTTCGATTTGATATTCTCAAGAACTGAGATCCATATCTGACCCTCCCGTTGGACTAGCTGTCGGTGATCAAAGATTGCTACCGTCGAATTTTTGCCAAACTAGTTTGATAATGTCTTTTATGGATGCAGTGAGATAGGTATGGTTGGAGGCCTAAACAAATGGAGGCAAACAGTGAAAAGATTATTAGAATGTTTAAGAGTCAAGGACTGTGCATTGATATTGGTATAAATTCGTTTTGTGTTTGAAATTCCTTGGATGATTTTAGAGAATACAGACCCTCATGCCTGTAGTGTAGGTTGAATAGGGGTATTTGTTTTCTCTTAAAGCAATAAAAGGGAGGGAGCCCTATCTCCTGCAGGCTTTGCATTTGGAAGATCCGACCCGCCCCTCCAATCTTAAATCTAGCCTTTTGTCAATGCAAAGAAGTAAATAAGGATCTTAGGTCAGATTTTTTAGGTGTGTTAGTTTGATGAATGATGGATTTTACTATAAATTTTTTATTATGTCAGCAAAAGCATGCCATGTTATATCAACATCAGATCCATGGACTTCAAATCCAGGGATATTAAATGCGCTCTTAAGTATGATAGCAGTTAAAAGAGAGAAATTCAAGCTTTAGCGTGTCCTTGTTGTGGCGTCAAAAGTTGGTGTTGACTTTACAAATTTCCCAATTAATTTCTCAACAATTGGCCAATGGAAAAGTCACATGCAAACGAACGAAAAAAATGTATTCTTTCTCCATTGAGATCCTAAGGACGTGCGTGAATATTGTCACAACTTTGGCTTCATCCATTTTTGAATAAGCATTTAATCGTTAGCCGTTTGGAGTTAAATTACGTTGTCCGACTAAGGTGCTAGGGTTCGAGTCCAAGAAGGGATCTTGTTTGAACCGTTGACATCTACAGCGGATAGGCAATGCCAAAACTCTGGGATACAAACCCCACAAATGGACAGAAAGGGTTTTCTCCACACACATATATATACCACTATCGCAATTAGTCCATCAATTTTATAATTACTTTTTCAAAACAGTATGCTCCATTCTTTTTCTAACTTATCTTTCTTATATATATATATATATATATATATATATATATATATATATATATATATATATATATATATATATATATATATATATATATATATATATATATATATATATATA
>JAANDH010000200.1:190012-242148 GCA_011799765.1 Nymphaea thermarum | reverse complement strand
ATAAAAAAAAAAAAAAAAAAAATATATATATATATATATATATATATATATATATATATATATATATATATATATATATATATATATATATATATATATATATATATATATATATATATATATATATATATATATATATATCGAGAGAGAGAGAGAGAGAGAGAGAGGGAAATTAGTAGATCCCAAATAGCTACTTAAGGGATAAAAACCACTCTTTAAATTTTTGCTAAAAAAATACTTTAAACGAAATACAACTTGTAAAAGCTAATTCGATACAAAACAAGCTTCAGTTTAAGTTGCTTTTAAGAAAAATTATGATTTCTCCACTTTCAAAATTTTGATGTTACATGAACCATCTTATTTATTATAAAAATAGGATGAAATTGAAAAAATGGTTAACTGAACATATGTTTCTCACCAACTTATTTTTAAGATCATATCTATAAGGTTAGATTATAAAAAAAAATATATTAATCATTGTATTTAAGCAATTTGGTTTTTTTTTCCTGAGCTAGTAGTGTAGGACCTACCAAACACACACACACACACTCTCTCTCTCTTTCTCTCTCTTCTATATATATATATATATATATATATATATATATATATATATATATAGTTAGTTAGTTAGTTAGTTTAAATAAAATATAAACATCATAATATATTTATATAAACTATTTTGACAAAAAACATGTTTTGAACCAAAGTTGTTTTTAGGAAGAAGGTTGATTTTTCTATTAAACATGAAAATGTTGATGCTATGACAGCCACTCATTTTTTATTATGAAACCAATATTAAAGCTAAAAAAATGATCAACTTGATATATATTTTGGATCAACTTGTCTATCATATTATATTGGCAAGTTTGGATTAAAAAAAAAAAACTTTCAATATCATATTTAAAGGGTCTGGTTTTTGTCCTTGATCTATTGGTTTGATTTCTACCAATCACTTATACATATATATAGGTATATAAACCATCCACATAATAACCAAACCCAACTTCAATTTGTTGATGATTAGAAAAAATGAAAGAGAATATGAACGTGTGGCACATCAATCCACATTTATATGGTTGAAAATTCCGCTGCTCTTTCTCCTTCTATGTAGTTTAATGACCAAAATGCCTTTAAGAAAGTAAAAACAAAGATGGACAACAGGCCAACATTTGATGGGTAGGTGGTACCGAGCCTGTGATGGGCTGCACTTTTTTGCCACTTGGGCTGGTTCGATAAAAAAAACTCACCAAGTCGAGTTGGCTTGAGTCGGGCTGCCAAAATATATATATATATATATATATATATATATATATATATATATATATATATATATTCTTTTGTTGTTGACTCACTTAAAAACTCTTAGGAGATAGGCAAGGGTTTTTGAGATATTAAAATATGAAATGTTAAGGGTTTCAAATATGGATGAATATTGAATCAGGTACTCGAGGACCTCGAGGATCATAAAGTTGATAGTTAGATTGAATCCGATAATTAAGTGGGTCGCGCTTGGGCCACGGCCAAGGGCAGTTAGGCTTTGTCGAGCGCCTTATGTTAGTCAGATGCCCATCTTTTAAGTGAAAAAAAAGAAGAATTGATTTTGAAAAGGACAAATGTAACCGAAAAGTCTAAAGTGTAGAGTGCTTTAGAGAAAAAATTCTGATATACATATACCCTAACCTCCCTTCTTCGTTTGTGTGCACTGCACGCAACTTAATCTGCTTCTTTCTCACGCACGTATACATTGTTGCATGCGCTATAACTCTGACCAAAACAACGACACTGGAAGTGGGTGTCGTTGTACTGTGATTACTTTTGTTATGTACCGGTTCAGACTCGAACCGGATATTAATTTAAAGCAGGTAGTTGTTCCGATTGAAGTGAGTCCATATGCATCAGCACGTGACGTCGTCCCTGTCTATAAAAGGGCTTCAACTCAACGCTAAAGAGACCAACCGGAGGTACGTAGGTGAACGAGCTCCTCAGAAATGGCAATGAACTCCAAGTTCATCCTTCTCTCTGTTCTTTTTGGTGTGCTCTTGTTTGCCTGCATCACCTCTGCTCAAGGTGGTAACTTCTCTCTCTCTCTCTTTCCCTTCATGCATGCAGTACGTTCTTGCCCTAATTTATTTCTTTGCTAGCTTGAAATATCCATGGACAAATAAGCTGTAAACTTAATAATGATGAACAGAAGAAGTGTTTGAATATGAAGAAGGGAGCCCAAGAGGGCCACAACATTGGGGGGAGCTCAACTTCCCAAACTGGACAACCTGTGCGCAGGGAATGATGCAATCCCCCATTGATATTGAAAGCAAGGATGCCATAGTTGCTCCAGAACTGGGGCCACTGAAAAGGAATTACAAGGCAGCCCGTGCTATTCTAAGGAACAGACGCCATGACATCAGTGTATGATCAGTACTAAGGCTTCTTCCATTTTTTTTTCCTGTCTTAACTCCCTTTTATCTTTTCCCCTTAATTTCTGTCATATAAGCTGATGACATATCGTGATGTTTCATGCATGGCATGCTTGATGCAGGTTGAATGGACAGAAGACGCAGGCTATATTACTATTGGAAACACCAAGTATTTCTTGAATCAGTCACATTGGCACATACCTACTGAGCATCGCTTCGATAATAAAAGGTATGTATGGAGCCCATCGGGTCATTTTATTGTTGGGTTAGATCGACAGGTTATATATATAGATATATATACATATATGTGTGTGTGTGTGTGTGTCCTTATCGATAAGGTTTCTAATGAATGTAATATATATAGAGGATCAATTGTCGGATATCAGTACTGTTCCTTAACTTCTACAGATAACTTGTTTGGTGTTCATAATCTCCTGACGTGCATATGGTTTTTTTAGTTACAACATGGAGATGCATATGGTCCATAGGAGCGTAGATGGAAGGATAGCAGTGATTGGGATTCCCTACAGAATTGGTCTCTTGAGTGATAAATTTCTTGGGGAGGTAACGCTTAACAGATTTCTGAATGCTGGCCGTTAATCTAATTTAACTTCACAAGGGCTGGGAAAGATCAACAGAAATTCACTAAGCATCGCCCTTTTCATGGGAAAGGAAGGATCGTCCATTCCTTGAGAAACGGATTCCCTTGGATGACTAGATCCAACAGATGTATATATGGTTTGTATCAACCTATTCTTAAGGTCATATTGGTCTTAGATTGCAAAAAAAATAAGAAAACACCTTAAAGATCACATTTAAATGAATTGGTTTTTGTCCCTCACCTAATGTATATAGATAGGCAGTTGATATGAGCAGTCCAATCGTTAGATCGAATGGCTAAGAAGTTGTCGTGTTTGTTTTTTAATATTTTTTCCACACACTCTCTCCTCGACCTTCCTTCTATTTTCCGATTTTCTCAAGTTCCTCCCTCCCGCCCCTTATTGATCCATGAGCACCGGCGGCTGCTGGCACCTTTACCAGAAACCAGTGGGCCCATGGCAGTGGGGAAAAGTCACCAGTAGCGGCCGGCCTCCCTCTCCTCTCCAAATCTCTCTTCCCTCTTTCATTTTAATAAAAGATGGGTGGACCACTCATCTTCTCCCTCCCTTCCCCTTCCTCCCATCAACTAGGGCTGTTCATGAGCGAGTTCGAGCCGAGCTTGGCCAAGCTCAACTCGACTAAAATTACTCGAGCTCGAACTCGACTCGAGCTCGAGTCGAGCTTCTTACAGCAAGCTCGAGCTCGACTCGACTACTGAAAGTCGAGCTCGAGCTCGATTAACTCGATACATTTGAATCTTCGACATGTATAAAGTTGTAAACTGGTTCCGGGTGGGGTCTCAGATTCCGGGTCGGGTCTCAGATCCGATATCCAAAAACTTAACGCGCGCCAAACGAGCTCGAAACCGTCAAAAGTCTCCCAAGCTCCCACCTATGTAATAACAAGGTGAGACAAAATTATTATATTCTGTTGTTTCCGTTTAAAGATTTTCGATACAGGACTAAACAAAATAACAAAAGTTCACTCAGTTCATTAAACTTGTGTTAAAAAAACCGGATTCATTAACTATTAATTGAGCCGAGTCGAGTTTACACGAGTTCACTCAGTTCACTTGAGTGAACTCGAACTCGATTAACTAATCGAGTCGGCTCGTTAACTCGAGCTCGACTCGTTTAACCAAATAAGCAATTCAATTAACCAAACGAGTCGAGTTCGAGTAGCTCGACTCGTTGAACAGCCCTACCATCAACCTATACCAAACCAAGGCCACCGCCGGTGGGCCCGCTGATCACCAGCAGGCCCTCTGGCATCGGGGGATGCTGCCGGTGGTGGCCCTGGTTATAGGTGGGAGGAGTCCATGGAAGGAGGGAGGCATGATCAGGAAGAGAGAAAATGTTAAAAAATAAATAACAAAATAATAAAACAATAAAACAAGACAACATTTGAGCCAGATCAACTCTCAATTTGATATATAAATGTCAGAGTCTTGGTTTTTATATATATATATATATATATATATATATATATATATATATATATATATATATATATATATATATATATATATATATTCGAGATAGAATTGTGACAGAATCATGACTCTAGCTATCTAAACTCATTCAAGTCACTCATGAGGATGGCCCGATCTATCATAATGGATGCCAAAGAAAAAAAAAAGGTATAAAGTTCACATTTTGTCATTGTTTTCTTTCAAACGTCCATTACAATACATCAGACGACCCTTGTGAATAGACTGGATGACTTTGAATAGTTAGAGTAACTATATATATATATATATATATAGTTACTCTAACTATTTAAATGTATATGTGGTAAAATCCAAATCAGTCAGTGAAGGACAAAAACCACTTCGTTTATATGTGATCTTTAAGGTGTTTTTTGTGCAATCTAAGTTACCAATATGGCCTTAAGAATAAGTTGATACAAAGCATATATTGAGTTAATCATTTTTCATATTTTGATAGTGTTTTTATAATAAGCAAAATTAAATGGCTCACATAGCATCACCATTTTGATAATAAAAAGTCCATTTTTTCATGAAAAAATCAAAACATGTTTTATATCAAAATAAATTTTGTAAATATATTAGGTTGCTTATATTTTATTTAGCAAAAAAAATAAAGGGTCAGGTATTTGGCCCTAATATATATACGTATATACATAGGGTGGTGCCATAAATTTTTCATTTCGGGTACCAAACTATACTTTCAAAATTTTAACAGGGTTCTTAATATAATTTTGATATTTTTATATAGGTTAAACTAAAATTTATAAAATTTGCATGCAAGTTTTTGAAATTTAAAACTGAGCATGGCCTCTGTCGTCCGCTCCTCCCTCCACCCCTATTATAAATATATCCACTCATCCAACGGAATCCGTTTCTGAAGCAATGGACGATCCCTTCTTTTAAAAGGGAGATTCTTAATTAATTTCTCTTGAACCTTATTTTCATTTATAATGTGGCTGTACTGTATTAATTATTAATTCCTTCAATGCAGCTAGTTGGCAAGATATTTTATCTATCAATTAACCGGAATATTAGCTCGATAAATGCCGGGGTGGTGGATCCCTACGATGTTGGAATTGTTGGAGACAGCTACTTCAGGTACAATGGCTCCCTCACCACCCCACCCTGCACTGAGGGTGTACTTTGGACTGTCATGAAAAATGTAAGTACTACTCCACCTTTTTCACTTCTCCCTGTTTCAAATATGTATTACGTACGCCCGTGCATGCATGCGTTTTTTCTTCTAGTACAAAGAGAGAGAGAGAGAGACCATGTTGCTAAAATTCAGGGTGCTCTGAAAGACTCTTGAAATTAAAATGACCCCATATAAGAAAGAAAAAATGTAATTAATGGTGAAATATATTGAAAATTGGTTCCCTCAATTAATTTTGTAATTAAAGAGAGAATGAAAAGCAACAAAATTGGGCAACTTCCCAAGATGCGGTTGAATTTAATTTGCACCGTTCAAGAGGTCACTTGCTCCCTACAAATGAAGTGAAACAGCAATCATGCCAAACTTTCTAAGTCTACATTTTTTTTTCCTTTGTCATGTGACCACAGGTTCAAAGCGTGGCCCTCTATCAAATTCTGGCATTGCAAGCAGCAGTTGACCCAGTAAGTGCTTCTTCCATTAATATATATATATATATATATATATATATATATATATATATATATATATATATATATATATATATATAGGTCTTTTTTAATGAAAATATTAACGTTTTCCATTTATGAGAAAGCAAAATTCTATTGTTAAAAATCATATTTAATTTCGTATATTACAGTAGGTTGACTTATAAGAAAAAAACTTAAGAAAAAAAATATTTCCAACATTTTCTTATAACTAACTGATCATGACGGAATTAAAACCATTTGGTTTGTTAGAGGAAAGACAATAATAGAAGTAAGTTATTTTCTCAAACCTCATTTGAAGAGAAAAAGTTAGCCTAGATATGACATAATTCTAAGTTTCTCCATGTAAATTTTTACCAAAATATTAATTGTTAATTCAGCATAAAACCTTCTGAAATCATAAATAAATAACAAAAATTTGAAATTAATTAAAAAATTTGTAAGTTTGAAAAACGTTGATGATGCTGATATACTGTGTCATAATTTTTTTTTTCCTTTTTGGGCCGATAAACCAACACTTTTTCTATACCAATCTGAATCGGACTACTGATCACCAGCAACTTTTACCTTCATTGAATTTAATTTACTTTGAGTTTCGATGCTAAGAGGGGCTATCAAGCACGTTATATATATATAAGGCTATCCTTTTGCCTCAGATTTCACATTCAAGGCGGTGATTTAAGATGATCCCATCCCAGACCTTACAAGTTCAACTGATGTTTTAAATCCTTGGTTTCAAAGGCACATAGTGATTAATTAGCTGTTTGTATATTCTATGCATTTCGTCAAAACTTTGCTTCTTATTAGAGATCCATACATGCATGGATTTGGTGGTTAAAAGAAATTTTGAGTCCATGGTTTTAAAAGCTGCATGCAGTACTTGGAATATTGAACCATGGTTTTCAGGTGGCACTCTCCCATTTAATGCACCCTCACCTCAACTCTCATGCTTTTTATAAGTTGATCCTAAATAAGTAAATATACATACGTTTGATTGTTCTTGCAGGGATATCAGCAAAATGCCAGACCTATCGAACCCATCAACGGCAGAAAGGTTTTGCTGTACAAGTAGAGCACTCATCTCCATGATCTGACATTTGGGAGTTACTACTATATTATCCTAAATAAGTTCATCAGTACGTGTCTAAATAATTAAAGCAGCTCCCAAGTAAAATAAGATGGAATAAATATTTCCTTTCTATACTTTATGTCCTTGTACGAAGCGCCTCATCAGTAATGCATTGACATTTACTGTTCTTACTTTCTTTGCCAAGAAATCAGCACTGTATTATCCTAAATAAGTATATATGTGTGAAATAAGATGCAAAAAATATTTCTTGTTACATAGTTTATGTCATTTTTGTACGTCCAAAGGTGGTCATCCATCAAATCTCTTCATGTGATTATATGCTCAAATGGAGAAAGTAAAAAGTGTTTTAATTTGTAGCCAGTAGGCACGTGCTCTCAACATTTGACCCAGTGACAAGCTTGCTATGGGAATCAGACCGAGTGGTTAGGTTTAAGACCTTCATGTTGACTGCAATTAAGGGGTGTTTGATGCAGGTAGTAACTCCCATTCCTCGACGTCTGCTTGGTTTAGGTAGATCACTCAACTCTGTCATCAACTGATGCCTTTCACACTCTATTTCTGACGGATTTCATGCCGTTTTTCAGCCAACCTACTGGTTAGACAACGGGTTTCCCATCCTCATGCCCTAACTAGACACTCCCAACATTCAATCGAAAAGTCCTTTTCTGATTTACCCATTTTTCCCAATTACTGCTGATTCCCTCTTTTGAACATTCCAGCGACTCCAGCTGGTTTCCGATGATTTTTTTATTTTTGTTGTTGTCATCAACTCATCCTATGATATTCTATATTTATGTTTCTATCTTTCTGTTTGTAGGATTTTTTATTTTTGTTCATAATATAATATTGTGTCGTTGCACCTGCACCGAAGTTTTGTTGGACCTTGCCGCATCCCACACCCATGTGACGTAGGATACCTGTCGTCATGGAAAATCATGATTATCAATTATAAGTAATTAAAAAAAAAAGAAAAACACAGCATACTTTTAAAGTACTACCTATACCTGTCGATAGGATACATTCGTAGATAATGCACCGGACGAACTAGTAATGCCTCTCTTGCCAAGTGACTAGGTAGATGAACCATAATATCAAAAAATGCATGAGGAAAAATCCTTTCTAGGTGGCACAATGTAAGAGCAATTTTTTTATCTAACTCAATCAATTCATTTGCATGTAAAACTTTTGAACACAACTGCTCGAAAAAATTGCATAACTCTGTAATTGCAAAGCTTATATTTTTTGGCAATGATCTGCATATAGCCAGTGGAAGCATTTTATGCATCAAGATATCACAGTCGTGACTTAAGCCCTGAAAGTTTGTGTTATTTTATATGAACACATGGAGAGATATTGGCTGACTAACCATATGAAACTTGGATATTTTTTTAACACTTTACAAAACATATCGTTTTCACTTTTTTGCATGGAGAAGCATACTTTATCACTATCTTCAAGTTGCACTGGGTAAAGTGAATGTCTTATAAACACGGCTTCCATCTCAAGCCGAACTACATTGTGTCTTTTGATTTGCCTTTAATGTTCAACAATGTACCAATCACGTTATCACACACATTTTTTTCCATGTGCATCAGATACAAATTGTGTCGCAGTATCTGGTGTTCCCATAAAGCAATTGAAAAATATGCTTTTCTTCCTCCAGTTATAATAAGGCAAAGACCGTATGGGAATTCTTTGTTCAAAGGAAGTTCTAATATTTTCAACTTCATATGGTACCTCAGATCTAGAAAGAGCAATAAGTGCAAGTCATACTTCAATCTTGCCATCAAAAGAACATGCATCTGTACGATATTGATGAGTTACTAGTAACCATAGTCTATGCCCCATATAACATTGTTTATTGGAACTTCTCAAACGATATGAAGAAGTTTCTTTATGGAAACAAGGACAAGCTAATTGGCCTTTAGTACTCCATCTTGATAAATTTGCATAGACAGTAAAACCATTGATAGTCCACAATAATGTTGCACGTAATATAAATGTCTCATTTTTTGATCCATCATACGTGTTAACACCAACTTCCTGCAATTCTGTCAACTTTTTATTAGTAGTTGTAAATATACATCAAATATCTTGTCCAGGATTACCAAAAATAAGCAAAGAAAGTATGAGAATATGGAACTATAACAACTGGCCATGTGTTATGGATTCATCGTCCTGAAAGTAGTTGAAACCATCACTTGTTAGTCCCAGTCTAACATTGCGAGGATATGAAGAAAACTGCACGTGATGTTCATCAAAAGTTCTCCAAACTAACGAATCAACTGGATGTCTCAAAATATTATCCTTGTTGCGACCTTCATCATGCCATCTCATATAAGATGCTGTCTTAAATGACATAAAAACCTCTAAAGCCTTGGAACCAAAGGAAAATATCGCTTGACAATAGCAGCAATCTTGCTTTTTTTAGTATTATATCCATTAGAATTATTGATTGTTTTCCACGATGTACCACAACAACGTTCTTTGGCTTTGGCATCTTTCCAATATAACACATAGTGCTTAGGACATGCATCAATCTTTTCGTAACTGAGTCCCATGTCTCCAATAATTTTCTTCATTTCATAGTAAGACTTTGAAATTTTTTTTCCCTCTGGAAATGAATGCTTCCTTCAACAATTCTAGCTGTATAGAAAATGAATTGTTTCTCCGTCTATTAAGGCATTTGCTTTGAAAGTGTCCTACTAAGAAAGTTAACTTCGTAAATTGCTTGCAACCAGGGTACAACTCTTCTTCTGCATCATCCAGCAACCTCAGAAAATTATCAAATTCTAAATTGGGTGTAGAATCATGCTCTACACCTAACTCAACACTTGAACCCGTATTCTAAATACATCATCCAATAATTCATATACCTCATCATCATCTGGTGGCTCATCGGATACAACACTCGTGTTAATTGCAAATGAAGATGAAGTTTCTCCATAATAATACCATTCAATATAAATAGGACAAATTCCATTGCATATTAGATGATCAAAGACAGTGTCGAAAGTCCAATGCAAACAATTGTTGCATTGCACACATGGACATTTGATCTTCCCATTAATTGCTACATTGTTGGTAATGGCAAAATTCAATGAATTCTCTTGCTCTAGTAACATATCACCACTTGACCTATTGGAAAAAAGGGATTATTATTAATTGTTATAATATTTTTAACATGTTATTGTATAAAAAGAATAATACCTCAACTTGTTCATCCAACTTTTGTCTACCAGGGAATCCAACAATCTCCTTTCAACTTATTCTTTGATACGTCGTTGTAAAGATAACTAAAGTTAAAAAGTTAGAACTGTGAAGATATCTCAGAGAAATTCTATTACTTTACATAGTTCAGCACCTTAAAAGCCTAAAGGTCAAGTACTATGTTCTTTTTAGCATATAATTACAATTCAAGTTATGTTATATACATACATATATATATATATGTATGTATATATATATACACACACACACACACACACACAAAGGGACATGTAAATAACAAATTTTAAATGATATCACTTGAATGAGGAAAGGGAAGACCAATGCATCAATCATCATTTATATAATCACCACCTTGGAAGACTAATATATAAAATATACTAACACAAATAATATGGTGCACATTCTCCTATATTCTCTTATTATGTGGTGCACATGCTCAAAAAGAGAGAGAAAAAAAGAGAAGGAATTTCATCAGCCTTGCATAATATAAGAAAATATTCTCATCATCCCTGCAAAATATTTGTGCCCAGAAGCCCAAGATAGAAGCATAATCATATTAGCATTTGCAAATCAAGATATGAAAACAGTTTTTTTTGCTTACATGAATTGCAGCTTTGTAAGCTTGCCCAATGTGCTAGGAATGGGTCCAATGAACTTGTCCAAGTAAAGATCCAAACTGACCAGGCTTGAAAGATTCACAAGTTCATTAGGTGTTGGACCACTTAAATTGTTACAGTAAAGCCCCCTACAAGAGAGTTATTTTTATTAGATACGTTAGTATGGAAATTTATTGAAGTCATAGAAAAAAAAGGACTAAAATTGCACAACATTAAAACATTGCTTTGACATGTGATTCCTAAACATTCATATGCTTGATGATTGTTCATTGCAACACACATGAAAAAAAAATATGGCAGAAAAGGAAAAGTTGAAGATGAAGTCTGTAATTGTCAAGCATCTCATGTGAAAGGTGAGATGCTTTGAGCTTCCATTAAAAATGTTATAGATACTTCTATTAAAAAGGTTCTAGATACACAAAAGCAGCATCCAGCAGAACAATTTCACCACCATTTTTAGTTGAAACCACATTCAGCTTGTTTGACGGATTCCCCTTAAAAAATGGCACAGGAACCTTAAAGAGATAACTGCATTATAAGAAGCATGTGTATGAGAACAAACCTGTTTTCTGGTTACTATAATGTTTCCTGCTAGCTTTTCAATAAGACAAGGAAAGTTAGGATGTTAAAACATTTGAGAAGATCCCTATCAGTCAAGGGTTCAAGGATACCTAAGATCAGAGGTATTTATGGATCAAGTGAGTTCTCGTAAGGCAACAGAGGAAACGATTGACAAGAAAAATATACCCAGTTATGAGTTCAGCTGTCATTACCAAACTCTAAATAGTCAAGCTTGTTTTGCTATAGTGCATGCGTCCGATATTTTCAAACCCGGTATGAGTTAAGACTTATGTTTTGTTAGGTAAAGCATTATAATTTAAAATGTAAAAGGTTGATTTTAATTTAAAATGTAAAAGGTTGTGTCTATAATAGCTTAAAAGATCCAATCCATAACTGGGCTTGAAAAAAACCACATGAAGAGAGTCTAATCAACCTACAGTAATAAATATCATTTTTCAAGAAGACTTTTCTTGAAAGTCAAAAAATTCTTAGGTAAGTACCAGAAATTCAAGAAGTTCTAAAAGTATACAGTTTAATGAATAATTTATGAAATTATCAGTTTCCTACTAATATTTTTATTACAAAAGAATTGTACATATTTTCTTATTATATTTTGTTGATATTGTCCTTTAGAAAGATCTTCTTTCTGAGCATGTCGGATCTGCTGACTTAGGCTGTGAATACTTACCATGCCTTAAAAATGTTCAAAAGAAAAATGGTTCGAAGATTTCAAAACCAACTTGACTTAGTAAAAAACCTGTTAAAATCAATCTAGTTGATCCTATTTTTTATCCAAGCTACTAGTTTTTGTTTAATTGAACACTTCTAGCTAGTCAGGCTACAACTAAAAAGCGAACCCCCACTTTTTTTTTCTTTCAGTTGGATCTACTCATGTAGCACTGAATGCCGGTTGCTAAAACATTTTCTCATACCTAATATCCTGGATTACCTCAACTCATCAACAATAGACTGGTTAGTATGTTGTGTTACCTCATATCCTGCAGTATCTGGGTATTCCTACATATCCAGCATATCTAATAAACAAGCAAAGACGTGGAGAATTTTCCATGGAGCGTAAGTATAGGAATTCAGGTTTTTAAATTGATGCAAAAGACTTTGGCCTAGTACACTTCTATAATGTGGTCATAACGGCTAGAAATTGGAAAATAAAGTTAAATAAACTGAAGTAGTATAGGCAGGCTTTGACCCACAGTCACATAAAACATGTCTATTGGAAAAAACCACGTATAATACGCCAAAACACAGTCAGTCATATAAAACGTGAAAAAAGTGCATCTTTTTTAAAAAATGCTAAAAAAAATGAAAAAAGCATATTATATGCATTTTTTTCACATTTTTTCGTATTTTTTATGATTTTTTGTTTTCTATAATTTTCAGGATAATCTTTTTTAAAATTTGCCAAGATTTTCTTGAGAAATTTTCATCGTATAATACCTGTACACATTTTTTGTGACAATGCTTTGACCTGTTTGTAAAAGAGTAGCTATTTGTGTATTGGTCCAGAAAACTAAGTGCATAGCTGGTGATGCCTGAGTGCTTTTATTTCCTGATGACCACTTTTATTTCCTGTTGACAATGAAAATTCATTAATCCTACTCAGTTTTCCCATGTATATGCCTGCAAGTAAGAAAATGATAGGAAAAGTGAGAGGCAGTCAAACATTTCTTTTCTATTGTTCCAAATTGTGGAAAAGATTTCTGGAAATCTATAATTTTCAATCTCTGAAATCACGAAACTCTTTTTAAGAGTTTAATCACTTTGTCCTGTTCTTCAGTTCTCTCATATTTCTTTATATTAAGATTTTCATATGTATACAAGCAAAAGAAAATTTTCTTTGTATACAAGCCTTCATATGAGAACTTGTCCCTAAGTTCAGCTTGAGCTCATTTGACAGGACACCTTCTACATCAAATGTGTGAAAGAAAATTCCTATGTTTCAGAGGAAGAATACAAATTACAAGTGCACCATCAGGCCCAAACTCCATTAAACAGGACACAATAGATGTAGTGATAATCTAAAAGCACAGGCCTATTCCCAACATCATAACAGGCTGGGTTTGGGTTATAAGTCCTGGCCCATTGGGGCCCGTTAGGGCCCGATAGGTCGAAATCAGCGAAGCTTCGAGACACCTTTGTGGGCATTGTGTAGTAGAGAGACTGTGCAGCTGTGCCTGTGCATAGCCACCATCACTGCACCGTCGGGCCACGGGTCCACCATCGCCACTATCGCCCTTCATGCTCCCTCGTTTCCTCCGTTGGATGCAGTATGGGTGAACAAAATTATTTAGGTGTTTTCAAAATTTTAATCATATAGATGCAATAATAATATTTGAAAACCTACAACGATATGCTTAGAGGAGATATTGTGATTAATTGTGATGCAGCCGTAAATTTAATATGCTTAAATTTGTTAAAGAGTTGCATGAATATAGAAATGTTGCAAAATAAGTTGCACGGTTGTAGCTATAGTGCTTCTAATGTTGCAAGGAAGTTGGATATGTTTGTCAGCACAACTGAGGATGCAGCTTTGGGGAATATTAGTGAACAAATGAATATGGGCGAAGAGATGAATATGGATGGACAAAGGAATGTGGATGGAGAATTGAATGTAGGTGAAAACATTATCTTTGGCGATGAGACATATGTGGATGGAGAAACCAATTGATATGAATGAGGAGATGAATGTCGACAATGAGATTATGAAAGGTATCAAGATTGAACCTTTGTAAGATCAAACAAACTTAACTTCCAATGTTGATGATAAATTTGTGCCTTATGTTGGAATAAAGTTTGATAGTGACAAGAAAGCATCTGATTTTTATAACCTATATGTAAGGCTAGGTAGGTTTGATACATGCATACCTGATTCTAAGAGGAGGCGTGGGGCTTTTTGGTATAAACAATTTGCTTGTAAGAAGCATGACTTCAGGAGACAAAATGGAAAGGGGCAAAGGGAATATGCAAGTGCTAAATGTCATTGTAAGGCATGTATGACTATTGAACTCGACCTACATATGAACAAATGGCGAGTACATAACATTCAATATGCCACAATCATTACTTGCATTCTCCATCCAAAGTGAAGTTCCATAAGACATCAACAAAGATTTGTACTCCTCAAAAAAATGTAGTGAATAATATGGTTGAGTTCATTGTCACATACATCGTATACGGGTATTATGTGGTGCAAAATTTCTCGGCTATAATCCGACAATGTTGTATATCTTGGAAAAATCTCGTCAAATTTTAAAAAAATTAATAAAAAATCCTAAAAATTATATAAAAACAAAATAAATGAGAAATTTAAAAAACATGAAAAATGACTAGATAACAACAAATTAAAGTTAAAAAAATGAAATTTAATAGTCTGGCAAATACATAACTAACAAAAGTTTATAGCCTTCATGGATTTACAGCACAAATGAAATCATTCTTCACTTGGAAAATGAAAAAAAATATGTCATAGTCTTCATCTCAAGAAGTGGAGTCATCTTCTTCATTTCTTGTACGCTTTGAAGTTCTTTGTCTTCCACTTTCATCAATATTTTCCTCTTCTGAATCTGAAAACAAGTTCATCGTCTCAGTATTTAAATTTTCTTCTTCTCATCAATATTTTTCTCTTCTGAATCTGAAAAAAGTTCATCGTCTCAGTATTTAAATTTTCTTCTTCAAAAAATGGGTTCACATGTTCAATGTATATAGGATTTCCATTGGTCTTCTCCAATTTTGGAGCCAGGCTTTGCAAATGCATATATAATTAAAAAACAAAACAAAACAAAGCTAATAAAATGAGACAAGTGGATGTGGAGTATGAATAACAATCTTGGCTAATCCCTTGCAAAACAATGTAGGATATTTCTTATGATATTTGACCGACTCATTAGTTATTTCAGAATAATCTTCAAGAGGAACAAGTTTTTTTGTCACTATGTCCAAACCCTCTCAAACTTCTTCATTCATTTTTACCATTTTATTCTAAAATAAATGAGGATTTAAAAAAGCAGCTACGCCATGTATTGGATTGTACAAGTTATGATATTTTTCCTTGTTGTCCTTACTTGCAGTCTTTATAGCTTCTTTAGCTTTATCAAGTGCCTCATACAAATATCTCATAGTGGCTCTTTCTCCATCTACCATTTTCAATATTTTCACTAATGGTTCAACATGATTATTTTTTTTACCATATTCGAGAATCCTTCATTTTGAATAAGATATGTAATCTCTCTTGGATAATCTTTTTCCACTTATTCTACATGTCTCCAACCATTGGAGGAAACCATAAACCTCAAATTTTCTTTTAGTTTTAAAATAGAATGTAAACAAGTGAAATGAGAAGCAAACCTTGTTGCACCTGGCCTTTTCAACTCTTGTCCCTTTGTATAAGTTCTCATTATATCTAAAGCTTGCTGCTTATTGTATCTGAATTTGACAAATTTTCAAGTTTTTGTCTGATAGATGCCACATTTCTTAAAGTATCAATATCTTCCAACATTAAATCATTGCAATGAGCAGCACATGATGTAGTAAATTATTTGAATACCTTTCTTCAAAGATAAGTTTTGCCTTTCTGTAATTGCTTTCATTGTCTGTCACAATTTGTATAACATTTTTTTGGCCCATTTAGTTGTAAGTTCTGTATTTTTAGAAATTTTTGCTACATGTTTTGCTTTTCAAAATATCGTACTTGTTTGACAACTTACCAACAAATTTATGTATGATCTACCTTTAATTGTATCCTTCCAAATATTGGACATAATAGTATATACTCATATTGTGCCCATGTAGCTTTCGTTTCTTCAATATATGCTTCAACCTCTTTCCTTGCATTATCTAGTAGCCTGCTTCTCGCTGTTTCACTACTTGGTGGGAAGTATCATGGGCCATGCAGTGAAACTAGAACAACAAAATTCTTAAAATCATTCGATCGAAGTAAGTTGAACGGTAGATTGTTTATAGCTATAACTTTAAAAAGGAGCCTATCAATATCATCCTTTTCTTGTTTTTTGAACATGTTTGAAATTGTTTGATGTTGTCCTCCTCCTTTAGTCAATGAGTTTGAACCAGAAGAACTTAAATATGCTCCACTTCCACTTGAACTTATTGGTTAGCTTTGCATTCTTTTTCTTTTTTATAAGCGTCCTTTTGCAAGCTTTAAGTGCCATTTGTTTGATATTTTTTTGGCACATTCTAACATATGACAACATCATGACATTGATGACCTGATAAATAATACTTAAACAGGATGATTCCTCCTGCATATTGTTCTCCACAAAAATTGCAAATCAATTTTCCTTCTTTATTTAATTCTGCATGTTTCATGCCTTTGCCTTTAGGCATGATTAAAAATTTACCACTACCACCTAAACCATTCAACAAGTTAACAAATTAAGAAAAAATTAAAGAACTTCATTCAAAGGACTTGCAATTACAAAATATATATATCTAAGTATCTTTAAATATGCAGCTGAAATCCTGTTACTGCATAATTATCTTTCCTAGCTGTTACAGTCTGTTACTGCCTAAGTTTCTAACATGATAAAACAGAGCTAGCTTACGTCCCAACACCATATAAGATTAAAATTTTAAAACCTCAAATTCTCAAAGAGATCATAACCTATACAACTTTTATATGAGATTTAAATTTTAAAACCTCAAACAAATCATAACCAACAAACAGATTATAAATTTATAACAAGCGAGTTCACGTCCCATAAAATGAAGAGATGAACCATTCAAGTGATGAACATAAAGTTATGAAATAGTAACCATCAATCAATACAACAAACATGAATAAAATGAAGGGACGAACAGTTGAAGTGATGAACATAAAGTTTTGAAACATGAACATAATAAAAATAGTTGTAGAATATACAACAACATATTAGTTATTAGAGGAAGAGCCTACCTTTTGTAGGACGGCTGCTTGCAGGCTTCAAACCTTCAACAGCTCAACCTAGCTAATGTCCGACAACAACTTACCTTCAGTCCGGTGACTCCCGTTGATGCTCGACGCTTCAAGCTTTCTCATGGTCAGCTTCCGTCCATTGGCCCCGCTCAGCGTTCATCCATTCGGCGACTCCCCTCTCAACTTCAAAGTTCAAAACCCACTTTCACCCGAACGACGATTTTGATTTTAACCTAATCCCTCTTTTCTACCTAAAAGTACCTTTTTGCCATTAAAAGAGGTGATCAAGTTTAAAATAAATCAACTTTTCTTCAATAATACATGCAGCGCCATTATTTTAAAAACACATATCGTGCTTAAAAAAATTGTGGTAGTTTAAAAAATGCAAAAAATGTGTATAATTTGTGTTCTTTTTGCTTTTTTTATTTTCTGGTATTTTTTTAAAAAACACTTCTAATTGCTGTTTAATTTGCCGGATTGTTTGTTTTTTTCATATTTAACACGTTTTTTCAATTAATACACATATGTGACAATGTTTGAGTTTGGTGTTGTACAAAAAACATGAAGTAGTTGGTGCATGAAAGATGGACAAACAATGATAAAGTATTTGAAGAAAAAGTGAGATGAAAACCCAGAATTTTATTACTCAATTCAATATGATGAGCTCAGCCATGTAGAAATTGTTTCTAGGCCGATGCAATAGCCCGAGTTTATTACTATTATTTTGGTGATGTGTTGTCCTTTAATACGGCATATAAAAAAATATCGTATGCCATTTACCTCATTGACTGGTGTAAATGATCATGGTAACAATATAAATTTTTTGGGAGTGCACTGCTAGTTGACGAAACTAAAGAAACATTTAAGTGGCGATTTGAACAAGGGCGGCATTGCATGGGTGGACATACTTCAATATCATTTCTGACTTATCAAGATCTTGCGATGATGGCAGCAATCAAAAGAACTTTTTCCAAGTACATTGCATAGGTGTTGTAATTGGCACATATTTATGAAAATGCTAATTTATGTTGGCACTTTGTATAAACAGAATAGACAATTTAAACACGTGGTTTCCTCAACTCAAAGACAATTGAACAATTTGAAAGTAGATGGGAAGAAATAGTAAGACAATACCCACAATTACAGGAAATTGATTGGGCAACAAATTTATGGAAAGAAAGGAAGACATGGGCCAAGCCATATTTTAGCAATACTTTCATGACAGGAATGTCTATGTCCCCACGAAGTGAAAGTACGAATAAGTATTTTTAGAATTGGGTCACAGACATACATCTTTGAGTGAAGTGGTATTAAGATATGAAGAGGTAGTAAACATGCATCGTCACATTGAGCAAAAACTAGACTTTAAGATTAAAAATGAAATTAAACCTACCAATACACGTTTACCATTTGAATTACATTTACAAGATACATTTACTCCAAGGTTGTTTAGAAAGTACTTCAAGAGGCAGTTTTGATAGAAGTTAGTTGCTTACTTGTTCTTGTAAATGAACATGTAAGTGGGGCAAGAGAATATCTTATTTTTCATGCCCCAAGTTTCGACACACTTTTTTTATTTAAGGGAAAAACATAGATATATTGCGGAATGAACATCAAGTCTTAAAAGTCAAATCAAATCAAATCAGTGAGTTCTGGATTTACCTCCTTAAAGGCTTTTGATGTTTGATCCTTAGGTGCCATCTTAAAGATCATGACATAATTAGGTAAAATTGAGAACACTTTGGATAAAACAAAGCAAATTTCATATATCATTCTTCATTTGGAAGTATTACAAAATAGAGACACTTGGCTTACTGGAGTACAATTATGACAAAATGGTGATTGTTTTAAATTGATGTTGAACATCTGCCTATGGTGGTGCTTTTGACGAACAACGTTAACTTGAATTCTTCTTTTGTGTTCACCTCTTCATAGTTCTGGCATCCTAAGGCTCGGGTGCCTTGTTGCCGTGCCAATGTAATTGGCTCCAAAATTTCATCCTCATGTTTCTCAAGGCCAGTAAATGGACCATAACCATAATGCATAAGGAGGTCAAATCCTTTCTCATTTTGTGAGAAATTCTTGAATAATGGGTGCTATTTGTAATTTGCTATGGATAGATTTGGCTTGCGACGTCTCATTACCTACATTTGTTTCTTAGGCTTTTGAATGGTTAATTTATGAAGGTTTTGAGTTAGTTCTTCTTCGTCATAAACTTGGATACTTGGCACCTCAATTGGATGCATGACGTGATTTTGCATGTCTTTTGCATAAATTGTGATGGTAATCAAGCCATGAGTGCATTTGACATACTTATGTAGTATGGAAGGAACTGCATTGGTGGCATGGATCCATGTCCTGCAGAGTAGCAAATTGAATGAGGGTTCTATAGTCATCACATGAAATAAAAACCAAAGTTGTGTTCTACAGATATCCAAATCAAGACATATGCAGCCTAGGCAAGGTTGTTCTAATCCATCATATCCATGAATGAATATTGATGACAAAGTGTAGTAAGCATGCCTTCTGCCCAATGTGTGGGCTATCTGCTATGGACAAATGTTCAGGCTGCCTCCTCCATCGATTAAGGCATAGGAAACTTTGATGCCCCTCCTCCATCGATTAAGACATAGGAAACTTTGATGCCCATTGTTTTAACTAATATGTGCAATGCATCATTACGGAATGTACTTTCATTTGGTAGATATTCATCACAAAATATGATCAGACTATTGCAATGCAGTCTGAAAGCTCATTTGTCTCCTTGACTATCGCTAAAATTTTTCCTCGAATTGAGATAGAGAATCTAGTTCTCCAAAAAGGACTTCCAAAGGTTCTGAATCTCATATATGTAATTCTTGATCAACCTTTGTTCAAATACGACTTTTGGTTGATTTGACCTGCTCAACTGTAGACTTTTTGTTTTGTCTAGATAGCAATCCAAATAAGTCAAGGGATGCTTTCACCTTTTTGTCTGTCACCATCATTTAGTAACCTTCAAAAATCTGACCATTGTGGCCATTCCTTTCCCATGTTGAGGAAAATGATTATTGAGAATGTCTAGCTATTCGCTGACCGCCTTAACTATTTCTTTGTTAATTGCATATTGCACTATGTTTTTAAGCACAAGACAAGATTCTACATCATGCCTGTAGCATAATGGAATTTGCAAAATTGCTCTTTATTTTTCTCCATCATCAAGAGAGGATTAGAAACTTTAGGAAGAAAGGGAGTACCTTTTCCTACCAGCTCACACATGATTTCTTCAGAACTCTACACCATGGAGTAAGCTTTTTGTCATATCTTCATTCAGGATGTTTGTTCTTGGTGCCACTACTGTTGCTGGCTTTGTTGGCTACTCCTTTATTCTTGGAGTTGTTAGCCTTTTTCTTCTTGAAGGTAGTGGCATTGGTTATGATATTGGTTGTAGCATTATTACTTGTGTTACTTTTCTTGGCATCTTTCTTGTTTACGATGATAACAACATCGAAAGCTCCATTTTCAATCCCAACCTATTGCGTTCAGTCCTCCCAGTGAGATCAATGCAAAATTTGATAAGAGAATTAGAAATAAGCCTCCTCAATGGTTGTGTCAAATTGTTGGTGATCAGCCCCATTGCATGGGAATGGGAGATTGACTCTCTCATCTTATTGTAAGAAGACATCCATCTTCAAATGAAATTCTTTGATCTTTTCACCTGGTCTCTACTTTAGATAGCACAAGGTGGTGATCGTCGGGACAATTTTGACATTCTGAATAAATCTTTTGATGAAGATATTGATCAGTTTGTCAAAATTTTCTAGCTCTACAGGGTTAATGTGTTCTCTGTAACACTATGCTGCAATTCCTTCTAAAATCTTACGGAAGCATCGAAAGAGAGCTCCATGGTTGTTATTCTGCAAAGAACATGGCCAAGTGCGCCTTTGGGTCTCCTTGGACATCAAATTTGATGAATTTCTTAGGCAAGTTCTTAATGTGCTAGTCATTTTCAAAGCTTTCGTAGAAGTCTTTGCAAGTAATTTTTTTTTTTGTTCTTGCCTTTAACTTTAACTGCATTTAACTTCTTTCCAAGTTTTTGGATCTTGGCTTTTTAGGACTCTTCCATTTTTTTTCTTGGGAGTCTTTTGTTCCTCCTCATTAATTGATTTTGTAGTAGCATGTTAAAAAAAATCAGAGGTGATTTCTTTATCTTCTTTCCTTTCTTTTTTGGCTTTCTCTACCTGAACTTGCTCTTCATCGAACATGATCATATATTTTTGAAATCTCTTATATTTTTCATACACCAGACCATTTGCTTATTGGGAGTTGTGATTGAGGAGAATTCTTCTCCCTTGTCTCTCATGATCAGTTGTTTAGTTCTATCTCAATCCTCTTTCTTTGTTGTCTTTTGGTCTCCACCATAAAAAGAATGTTCACTTTGTAAGAAAAGTTTAGAAATGTTAGGATTTGATTTGATGAGAGATAATTTGCACAAACAACAAATTGAAGAAAATGATAAATTTTGATTACATATTGCAAGGAAAATGATACAATACTTCAATGAAACTTGGCAAAATTTGACGAAATTTGACTTAGTTGACTACATCATTCGAACTAGACATGATGATCTAGGACAAATGGATAGATACACAGATTTCATTCCACCATTTTACATATTTACGACCCATGCCTAGACTCATGACAAGGTGCAAGTGGGCAAATGATCTCAACGTTGCTGGGTGCAGGTGTATATTTTGGACCACTTTTTGGTGTCTAGCTTATACTCTGTGATTGCTCCTTTTGATTCAATTTGATATTCTTTCCATTGATGTTGTGAGAATTTTCTGATGCAACACTCTAGATGGTAATCAATGAAAAATAGTCCCAGTAGAGGGATTCTTCTGAGTGCATTGTACGTGTATCTTGACTTGATGACTTCTCGGTCAAAGAGATCCCAAATGGTGGTGGAATTGTTCACTTCCTCCATCTTCCATGGTAGTGCTCAACGCTGGATAACCAGCCATCGGTGTTTTAAAAATGACATGTTTTTTGGCCTAACGTGCTTGTAGAACTATGATTATAATGCAGAGATGCATCTTTCTTTCGAATATGCTTCTCCAATTGAAAATTTGGTCAATCATCGGCAAAGGAATGTCAATGCTACCATTATTACGGATACGTGATGGACTTTAATGCGCCCCCATTTTTTGAAGAGGCAAGCTATGCAAAAGTCCATTATGTGTTCTTCATTGTTGAATAAGATGAGACCCATAGTATAGGTTACCATGAAATTCTTTTGCTTGTCAGCAGCACTTCTGTTGAGTGAAGTAAGATACCAAGTTCTTCTAATTGAAGGTATTGACCATCTTTTTCTACAAATGGCTAACTGCATTTTCTCATGAGTTTGCGAATCACTTATAGAGTTTTGACTTGACCTTGATTAACAAGGAATTGGTCTTGAATAGGTTCTCTTGGGTCACCTTCTGGCTCGGGCAAACCCATGATGTTGAGAAATTCATGTAGGGTAATTGTCATTTCACCCCATAAGAACCAAAATGTGTTAGTCTTTGGGTTCCATCTTTTGGCGATTGCATGGATTATACTGCCATTGATATGCTGTATGGTGAGATTAACTACTTCTTCGAGACCGCAATCTTCTAGGTGGTCTTGAAACATACATCGAAAACTTGGGTAACATGAGAAATATCAACGAGGTAAATAGACTCTACTTGGGATGATGTGAAGTCTGAATCAACCTTGACACAATTAGAATAGGATATGGTCATAGGAAAAATGTTTTCTGACTCCATTTTAGATAATTGAAAGTTTGATTAGATATTGACATAAATTGATCCAATAGAGACTCAAGAAGAGTTTGACGACTTGGATACAAGGTAGCACATTGGAATCTCATACATCCAAGCAAGCAATTGAAGATAAATCAAATAATTGATAATGCATTTCCTAAAACTCTTGCCTATATGAATTATTTTGAAAATTGGTCTTGGAACTTATGGAGAGTAAATGAGTTTAATGATCTCAATTTATTCAAAAGTCAAGGTATGCCTATATACCAAATCAACGATACTAGCATAGATTCCTCGAAGGGTTTTCTAAATTTGACGGCTCTCCAACTATTCTTGTTCACCCATCGATATATTGAGACTATTGTCTATTTCGGTACTAATGGAAGGACTTCTCAATCCAATTGGGTGGTCCAACTGTAAGGCTATATATTAGACTAATGTCCTTGAAATAACCTAGCAACATGATGACTGAGATTCACGAGAAGATGTGAAATAGATTTTTCTATTGCATATATTTCTAATAGATAGATTTGAAAGTTTGAGACATACAACTCGTAAATTGATGAGGAGTAGGCTAAATTATAGAACTAAAGGGAGCATGGAATCTCCTCAATTAGTCCTAAATGCATACAACTATGATGTTGGTAGTTATGGCTATCAAAAATACATGCAATTAATATCTGACATTGTGAAAATGTCTTGTATATGATCCAAAAATCCTTAGACAGATGATGATGGGTCTCATCGTGATCGCTATCTGATTGCAGCCATCCCATCCTTTGGGTGTCGAATGAGTGCAAGGAGTTATGTGAAACAACAGAATTTCAAATTGGGTTTTGAGGAAAATTTCGAGAGAAAGGGATATGCCCATCAGTACGAGGTTCAACCATTCCTGCTGCTTTTAACAGGGGTAATCAGACATTGACTAAGTATTTCTCGGATAATGTACAACTCATTTTAAGCAATACTATATACTTTGCATAGAGGGATAAAAATGAATTTGGAAGTTCATGTTGAACTTAGTTTTGAACAAGAGATTTTCAAACTTGTTTTAGATAAATTAGCATGGAATTTAGCATAGTTATTTGGAAAATTGAACTTGTTTTTAGGTAATTTTTTTGGACAATATTGGAAGATTAAATAATGTTCAAATTAGAGACCATTATTTTGGTAAAAAATGTGCCATTTGAATTTGATTTCAAAATTGACAAGGATATTGAAAATTGATTTGGATCGTGGTTTTGATCCAAGATTTTGGAAATTTGCTTGATAATTTAAGAATTAAAATTGAAAATAGCTAAGTTTCACTTAGCAAATGTGTTGACTTTGGACAAAATTGCTAAGTTGTTTTAGCAAATGATTGATTTTTGAAGCCTCTTTTTGCCAAATCACATGATTAGCTCTAAAAAACATGAATTGGATTTCAAATAAGTATTTTTTAAACAAAATTGTAGAGTTGGGAGCAAGTAAAACTCAATCTTTCGATGAAACGAAAATTCTAAAATTTTAGGAAACATATTGTTTTCAAACATATTTTGTTTAAATTGACATATGATACTTGTGCTTTATTTTGAAACTCAGTGAGATTTTCACATTTTTATTGCAATATGACTTGATCACTTTTTACAACTACAAATAGGATCATTTAATTTCTTGAGAATCTGCATGTGTGTAATTTAATTTGGTATGTGAAAATGCATGAAAGAAAATGAAAACTATATGAAGCATTTATTTTTTCCTTTCTCAACATTTATTCAACATAAACATTTATTTCATAATCGCAACACACAAAGATTGATTTTAAATTAGAATGTAGGACTTTCTCTAAAAGTGCTTGACATATTATTAAACACAAGAGTTAGAGATGCAGTCTATAAGCTTGGGAGTTGACATACAATCACCAAAATGATGAAAGCCATGTATTTTGAAATCATTCTTTAAAATATATGGGAAACATGGACAACATCCACTTTTGTCTCAAAATAGTCATAAAATCAGATTTTATACTGATATAAATAGTCGACAATCAGAAATGTCGATTCTAAGAAAACATGTTTCTTAGAAAATGTTGATAAATCATTGAAATTTTGTTTAAAATCAGCCAGAGGAATGTTCGTCTTGAGAACATGCTCCCGTTTGTGTTGGGTATTCACGTTGGGTCTAGACATGAGGTTTTTAAAAACTTTCTATCCTAAAATCAAATTAGAGTTCAGATTATGATTCATCCATTCCTTGAACAATTTCAATATATTTGATCTCCTCTTTTTGGGAGAAATGAAAATTAAATTTTGAATATGATTTTGCAACATTTTGGGACAATAATTAATCCCATGCAAATCTGAAAATGTATGAATGAAACCAACAACTCTTAAAAATGTTCTTAGGGTGTTGCTTTGATTGAGATTAGAACTTTCTCTGGCCATGGAAAATAAGCAATTTGTGGCTGTCAATTATCATTGTAATAGCTTTAAGCATTAATGTTTTAAGCTAGATTTCAAGAAATCATGGTCTGATTTTGGCAATATGCATGCACTTTTATGCATGTATTGATAGGATAGACAATGTTTTGAGATGAAATATTGAATAAGCTTGTAGCTTTTAACAACAAAGACCAAATTAAAGATTTCCTTTTTTAAAACCAGTTTGGAAATGTGTTCCAACCTGCTTTTGGAGAGGCAAACTGAGTTTTACTAAGAGCTTATACATGAATATATATAAATTATATTATATGTGTGTGTATTATATATATATATATATATATATATATATATATATATATATATATATATATATATATATATATATATATATATATATATTGCCTCTTAAAATGAAAAATTTGATAAGGGACCCTTTTTGCAGTCAAACCATGATGATTCATAGCAGCATTTTTCACGTGAGAAGAGTGAAAACAAGTTTCTACTCTGCACCACCACCATTAATCAATTAGATCATGAATGTATGAATCAAAATGACTCAAAATGAAGGAAATCAAGAGGATGCTCAAGCAAATTTCTCTATGATATTGCCGTGTAAAGATGCATCACATTCATGAGATGCATCTATCCCTAGTAGGCAATCAAATTATATGTTGCAGCAAATAGAAATCTCTCCCACCATGGGATTCACTCATGATGGGGAGTTAAAATGAAGTTTAGGCCAGATATTTTTGAATGGGGTGTGGCCTAGGGGCCCTTTTAAAAAATAGATTCATAGGATTTCTTTTAAAAAATTAATTTATTTATGAAGAATGTGTTAAAATGTACATTTGATCATAGTTTTTTCTAGCTGTACATAATTCCCAGTTATGATTAACAACCAAAATGAAACTCTCGTATGGATATTAAACTTGAAAAGCAAGAAACAAAGATAAATGAAGAGCAAGCTAGAATCACCTCTACCTTGTGGCCGGACTTGGTGCTTGAAGCTTCTCTTTGCATGTTCTCTAAATCAAGCAATCCTAAACAAGAATCCAAGCTTGGATTCGAGCATATGCAAAGCCATAATAAGTGAGTCTTTTTTGCTGAAAATGCTGGAATAAAGATGATTTTCCTTGTATTAGATATCCTAAGCAAGAGTCCAACGAAGTACCTTGCTTAGCAAATCTAAAAGCAACGAATGAAAGGGAGAGAGAGAGAGAATGATCTTGGGGAGACAACAGCTCCTCTTCTTCTTGGCCTCTTCTTCTTCTTTCTCTTGGCTGCAACTAATGAGAAAAAGAAGACAATAAGTGTTATAATAAAAAAAAATCATCCTTCTCCTCGGGCCTCAAGGGGGGATTATTGGAACTTCCAGCCTTCTCATGCTTATGTGTCAAGCATGCAAGGGGTTGAATTGGATGGGTTTGATTCTCTATTGGCTGCATATCTTTAGTTGAGCCATGCAACAAATAGTTTTCAACATAATAATCATTTATTGGCTGGATTTAATTATGATTCTCTCTTAATTTTTGAAACGGTTTTGCTTAAAAAAGAAGCAAGAGTGGGCTGCGCCCCTTCCTTCTTTTTTCTTTTTCAAATCTTTTTTTCAAAAATAAAATCATCCCCCCTTGGGGGACATTCTTTTGAAGTGTCATCCTTAGGCTGGTCTAGCCCAATGATGTAGCATGGACCAGCCAATTATTGGCTGCCTAGATGGAAAGAAGCATCTAGATTGCAATCATGGCATGGGTGATGTGGCTGCCACATCTCCCATGCTAAGTGTTTAACCAATCATTGAGAATTCTTTTTTTTTTTGTCTCATTGGTCAAACCCCAGTAGGTTGGATTGCTGACACAAGAAAGATTAAAAATTTTTTTTTTAATTTAAAAAATGGTCTCACCTAGCCCACACACATGGGCTAGGTGGGATTGGGCTCGGTCAAGTCCAACGTGACTGCCCAAGACCAATTGTGATTTTAATTTAAAACTTTGGGTTTAAAACCTAGTTTCTAATTACAATTCAAATTTTGGCAAGCAAAGCTTTTGACTTTGACTTCATACACTCTCATTCTTGAGTGCGTTTGAGTTTGAGTTGGGCCCACTAGGCGTTGGCCAAATGACCTAAAATTAAATTGCATTAAATTATAGACTTTCCTATCTATAAACTCAATGATTCAATTTAATTAAATTCATGGTGTTAAATTGAATTATCAAGGACATTTTTGTCTAAAATTTGATTGAAAATGAGTTTGACTTGATCAAAACCCTAATTGAAATTGAAATGGTACAATTGTATATTTGACTCATATGGCTTACGTTCAAATAAGTAATTGATTTGCTTAAAACCCTAAATTAGGATTTTATCAATTGACTTTGATGGAGTCCAATTTTATCCTAAAATTGGATTGACTGGATGATTTGACCATGGTCAATGTTCAATTCATGCTTTGACTTCAACTGAATTCGACAAAGTTTGATGATTTTGACACTTACATAGAAAACATTGAATTATGTTTTTTTGCTAAGTTCAATTTGAATTGAGCTTCTTCGGCTATGCTTAGTCAAACTTTGTAGGTTTAATCAATGAACTATTTTGGTCCATGACTAGATTGACCGACAAGTTTGACCTGTCTTGACTAGGTTCAGTAAGTGTAGCTTTGATTGAACCTACTATGTTTGGCACAACGTTGGGGTCAGCTTTGCTCCAAGCTCACTTATAAATAAGTGGGTTGGAGACAAAATCATGAGGATTGGTATAAAGGAGCCAATGCATGTTAGCCCTTTTACACCGTCTCTCCTCATTAAATGAGGAGAATCTCATTTAATAATGGAGATCTCCTTTTGATTTCTAAATTATTTCCCTTAATTCTAATTTTTCTTTATAGATTTCAATCATTTCAAGGTTTTTACTAAATCAAAAAGGAATATTTAATTGTTCTTATGATGGAGGGGGTGTACCCCCACCTTGGGTGGGCCCTTGCCCATGCAGACTATGTGGGGCCCACACGTGGGTCCCACATGTTTTTTTGGATCTCTTGTTAAATCCAATTTTGGATTTGTAACCCAAATTTAGATTCATAATTGGATTTGGATTCCAAATGACAATGGATGTAAATTTGGGTTGCAAAACTAAATTTGGATCCAATATTGTGTATTGGAATGAGATTTGGACTTGTAATCTTACATTAAGATTTGTGCTACGATTTCTATGATTTGAGCCTAAATTGAATTTGGGTTCAAAATTTGCTTCAAAACCGAAATTCTTTGCAAAATTTTTGGAATTGCCTTTAGCAACTGAATAGGAAAAATTTGGGTTGTTAACACCTACACTCTAATAAGCCTACATACCACTACAAGAGAAATACAATAAAGCAAACAAATAGAAATAAGTGAAAAAATATCACTTAATCAAAAGCAAGGACCTTTCAACAACAAAATCCCTAGTCTTCTTGAATCAATCTTCACAAAACAATGAGAAAATTGCAAGAAAAAGACTGAAACAAGATATGATAGCTTTCTCTCTCTCTACTAATTTCTCTTGTTGCTTCCAATGAGTGGAGAACAAGACTCCCCATCTCTTTATAATCTTCTACTTCAAGAGGAACTCAGAAATAAGAAGAATAAGAAACCCTTAAAATCAAGAAGAATAAAAAACCATTGGGATCTCATTCTTCTTTAACTCTTCTTTTGAAAGTTCAGTTTTAGTATTTCATAAAACTCTTCCTTTTCAGCTCTTCAAGTATGAGTGACTTTTCATCTTTTTGTTTGTCTTGGATTTGGATCCTCTACATGGAGTGATTCAACCAAAAACATCTCCCTCTCATCGACTATGTGGAATCTTTTGTCACATGGGTGCTAGAACAATACACTTCAAGCTTTGCATGAGTCAATTCCTTCATCATCATACTGGCAACATTGTCATTCACATGAAATTTCTGAAGCTCAACATGTTTCACTTTTAATATGTTTCAAGTCTAATGATACTTAACATCAATGTGTTTTGACCTTATTTGCACTTTAACTGTTACAAAGCAAAAAATGCTTTTCTTGAGTAAAACCAAGCTCTTTAATAAACCTTTTCATTTCAAACAACACTTCACTAGCCTTTGTCATTGTAATAAACTTTACCTTTGTGGTATAAAGTGTAACACATTTCTGTAGTCTAAATTGTCATGGCATTGCACCGAAGACTGAAATGCTTAAATAGCTAGATATAGACTTAGAATCAACATCATTGTCATATTTGAATATATGCAACATACCAAAGTCAGTTTTTCTTTACCAAAGGACACAGATTGCCAGTTCCTTAAAGATATCTCAAAATTCATTCATCATTTCAATGCTCTTTACCAAGATTTGGGAGAAACGTGCTGACAACATCAACTGCATGAGTTACATATGGCCTCATACACGCCATAACATACATCAAACTACCAACAGCTGAATCATGTGGAACCTTGTGTATGTCTTATTTTTTTCATCTGTAGAAGGTTTTTGTTTTATGCTCATCTTAAATTGTGCTTCAAATGGCATGCTCGCTACTTTTACCTTATTCAAGTTGAGTTTTTGAAGTACTTTTCCAATGTATATCTCTTGTGACAGCCGCAACTTTTTTGTTTTTTTGTGATAAACAATGTTTATGGAAAACAGTTTGCACAACTCTTTCTTCAGGTTAACAATCTTTGAAGTATTCTTACTAATAATGATCATGTCACCAACATCAAGTAACATGATAACAAAATCATCATCTAAAAGCTTTTTAACCAAAAAAAGGGTCTAAAATAGTCTTTTTTTATATATACACTCTCTCATAAAAGACTCAAACTTTTTGTACCATCATGTAGGAGCTTCAAACCATACAAGCTATTCCTCCACTTATAGACATAGTCTTCCTTTCTTTTGCTTTCAAACCCTTCAAGTTGCATCATACATATTTCTTATTTAGGTTACCTTAAAGTAATACTATGTTCATATCCCTGTACTTACCTTCTAAATCCAGACTTTTTACTAAGCTGAAAATAACTCTAATGGAAGACATTTTAACAATAAGCGACATTATTTTTCAAAGTCAACACAATTTGCCTTAGTGAAGCCTTTAACGACTAACCTAGTTTATACCATAAGTGTAAAGACTTTTCATCATGCTTTACTCTAAAAACCAAATGATTTTTCAAAACCCTTTTATCATTAGGCAGCTGCACAAGCTCAAAAATATGGTTGTTATGTAAAGACTAGATTTCATCTTTCATAACTTAAATATTTATCTTTCTACAAATCTTACATAGATTTTTCATAACTCTCAAGTTTTCTGCTATCTATCAACAAAACATGTGCAGGATACCTAGTGGATGATCATCTCTCTTTAATGGATTTGCAAAGCAACTCTCCAATTAAAGAATAACCAGCTTCAAACTGCCTACTACATCAACATTAGAATATCTAGCTGGTCGATGGTCTCATATGAATTTTTCACATCTTCAAGTATATAATTTTTTACAGAACTTGAGAAAAAAGATAAAAGAACATGAGCCACATCAACTGTTTTGCTTTTGCAAAGAGATGTTTTATCAACTACTATATTAACATATTCAATAATATGATTCTCAATAAAACACTATATCTCTACTTCTGACAAGATTCTATTTCAGCTTCACCATCTCCCAAAAATAGACAAAATGATGTGTTTTTGCTTTCAACTTAGATCTCTCATCTTTCAGAACATGCATAAATGTTTTGCATTAAAAAAATATGCAAGAAATCTTATGATATCTCTTTACAACATGAAAGTCTATCAGGTACATCACCATTTTAAGATACATGAGGATATAGATTTATAACATGTGCAGCAGTATATAAAACTTTAACAAAAAATGAACTAAGCAATTATGCCTGAGACAACATACATCTGACTTATTGGAGTGTTATTCATCCTTTGAACTATACTATTCAATTTATGAATCTTAGGAAGAATTCTTTGATTTCTTATGTCATGCATCTGGTAGTAATCATCAAAGAGACTCAAATATTGACCTCCATTATCACTATGTATGCACTTCAGTTTTCCTTATGTTTTTCTTTTAATAGGAACATGAAATTACTTGAATGCATCAAACACGGTCATTCATCTTCAGGGTATACGCCTACAATTTGAATGATCATCCATAAAAGTAACAAAATTGGGTACACCAGCATGTGTATTAGCCTTGGGTGGAGCACCTACATCAGTGTAAACATGCTCTAATAACTTCTTTTTTCTTGAAGCTGGATGTACTATAAAAAACTCTATTTTGCTTTCCAACTAGGCAATGAAGATGCCTTTTCTTTATTCATCCTAAGAAATAAGTTCTTTTTAATCAAACGAACGAAACATTTCTTATTCATAAGACCTAACTACATCTTTTGAAATTGATGCCTGTAGAATATACACATTTTTTTAGTTATTTTCTCGAACAATAATGAGTTAGCATTTAGAGAGCTTCTACTATCCATCACTGAATGTGCTACTTAAGGCATCATCATCGAGCTTTTTCAACTAAAACGAAATTCAAGTATATACCTCATACATGTTTAACAACATCTTAAGCTTCAACATAGTTCCATTGTTGGTTTGTAAATTTATATCACCATTACCAACAACATGTGATAAAACATCATTATTCATTCTTAACACCAAAATCACAAGAAGTATAAGTAACAAAGTAACTCCTTATTTGAAGTGACATGAAAAGAGGCATCACTATTAATCAACCAACTCATATAATGACTTGTCAAGTTTACAACATCTTTATTGTAAACAACTAAGTCATTACATGTGACTCTACAACATGATCACTAGTATCTTCATCCTACTTTTTTTTGTTTTGCATTACTTTTATTTTATCTCTTCATCCAAAAGCAATACTATGTGTTCCTTCTTACGACAATGGTGGCATTCTATGTTATTTTTCTTGACCTCAATCTGCATTGACCTTTGTCTCTACCTTTCTTGTCCTCAGGTTTGTTTGTCTGCCTATTTTCAATGACAAACACTTCTTATTGTAGAAAAAAACCTTTAGACTTTATTTTCATTTCTTAATTTATAACATTGTCCTTAACAAGATCCATAAATATTTAGTGCAAATTTGGTAAGGCGAGACTTTAAATGTCTCCCATGAGTATGGTAGAATGGCAAACAACCAAAGTCTAACAATTTTATTTTCATATTTAATTTCTATGCCATACATCTGACTAATATGACCATGAAACTCATTCAAGTGATATGCTATAGAATTTCATTCCTTACTTAAGTTATATCATCCATCTAGGCAAGTATAATATATTGTTGTTGGTCTTTGAAATACACAAATTTTTAAGCTTCCACTACAATATCTTTGCATGAATCTCAAAGCTTTTTGAGACAAGTAATTTTTCTTGTGTTGAATATGATTATAGACATTTTGATAAAAAAAATCAAACCACATACTTGCTCTCAAAGTCCAATTCTTCAATATCATTATGTTTGGGCTTTTGAGTAGTAAATACCGGAAGATGCATAGCTGTAAAGGTATTTTATTTTATTATTTTATAGATTATAATTTTATCATTCAAACTAATCATACGGCTTTTCTAAAAGTAATTTTTGAATGGAGCACTGATACCACTTGTGTTGGGAAAAGCAGGCATAAACCGAATGATATAGCTACATAATCGGAGATGATGACTCACAACAACTTATAAATGAGAATTTCTATCTCGTGCACAAATAAAAGTGAGATAGATCCAAAATTATAGCCTTGATCTTCCTAGGGATCTCACTATATATATATTTTGATGCACAAGTAATGAGATGAAAACAATCACAAAGGAAAGAACCACCAAATTTCAACATGTTAAACCCTTTTAAAATAAAAGGAGAGGGCAACCCAACAACATTCCACACGAATTTTCAAGTGGATGAGATGGGACGAGTGGTCTCCGTTGGAGATGGGATTGCACGTCAGGATCCCAAGGATATGCTAGCTGTGGCTGAATATTTACATGGTGAAAGCCAGAATTTTGGCTTTCTTGAAAGTCCCACTGCTTATGCTTTTCCCATTGGAGGCAGAAAGCCAATTTTTCAAATGCAAAAGAGGAATCCAAAGATCCGGAGAAATACACCGAAGGGTTGAGGTGGTTACGCACCAAGTCATAAAAGCGAAACTGTAGACCATATCGAAAACGAAATGATACTCAATCGTCTACTATATAATATAAAAGTAGCCAGAAGAAGGCAATACACAATACTTTCTCTCCAAGAAGCCCATAAACCATGAACAAAAGAGATAATAAAATAAGCAAAGAGGAAAGAGTGGAAGAAGTTCATCTAATCAATAATGATGGCCTTTTTACAACAAAAAATGTCTTTCTCTTGTCCTAATCTTCATAACAAAGGGTAGAAAAAACAATAAAAAACCCCAAATAAGATATGAAAACTTTCTTTCTCTCAATCACTCTCTTTCTTTCTCTACCAATCTCACTTGTTGCTTCAAATGGGTTGAAAACATGACTCTTATTTTCACCTCAAGAAGAACTCACAAAGAAGAAGAAGAAACCTCAGAGTCAGGAAGACCCAAAAACCATCGGCTCCCATTTTTCTTGGTCTCTTTAAAACTTTTTCAATTTTAGTCCACAATGGTTGAGGAAAGCTCAAGTGGGTGTATTGATAATTCAAAATCGAAATAGTTGCCATATTAGAACCCAAATAAACTTTAGCAAAAGTTTGATTATTATCTCAAAGAATTCAGTGAAATAAATGAAAAAGGAAGGAGGACAAAATTGCAATGGGTCCTCAAGAGAGCTGCTGATGACTATAAGATACCACTAAACTCATTTTTTCAGAAATGAGAAAGTCTGTATGAATTTCATGAGAGCTGGCTTCGGCATCATTACTCATGAATACTTGTGTGTACTAATGGTGTAGTGAATAAGAGTACAGTGTGACAGCTTTTGACATCAACCTTGCAGTCATTTCTTTTCTCTTTAATTTTTTGAAAAAATTTTAAACCGGCCAGCAACTAGTGAGTGATTTACAAAAAACCTCTCAATGATTGTAAATTTTGCAAATGGCTGCTCCATTAAGAAATTAATATAAACAGGCACCTCTGTTACAGTTCCCGAGAAAGTTTACTTAACCAACAAATGCACAAAAGTGCCCTTCGCTTATTACTTAAAACACCAAAAGGGCCTCAACAGTCAACCTAATTTGAATCGAAAAGTTTCACCCATTCTACTGTTCCGATTTTCTATTTCTCGCCTGGATTTCCAGCGTCGATTTTTGACCGGCTCTCCATTCAGTGCTTTATTTCTTGTCCGATTTTCCGGTGTTGATTTCTAACCGGCACTCTCTTCCAAATAAGCACGCCTCACACACACACGCCTCTTTTTCCCTCTCACTTGTACTTTTCTTCTCTTTCCATATCTTTTCCTGTTTTTTTATTTGTTTCAAGGATTGCCATTCTTCACTGTGTTCTCTTCCCTTCTTACAATTCCTCTTCTTCCTATTTTATGTTTGTTACAGCAAATTGATTAAGACAACGTAAGGGGTTTTTCCAACATTCTGATTTAGAATCACTGTAAGTATTCCGGCAAACATTGTGGATGATGAAGTTGGTTTGCTGAACTGGTCTCGTTATATTACACTGAGTCTGATGTTCAACTTCCTGTTATGTCTATGGAAGCTAGTCTGATATATATATATATTGGTTTGTTGGATAATAATCTACGCTCCTGGTAGGAGTCTAGGTTAGCTCTATCTGGCCACTGTATATAATCCATCTTTTGGATGTAATATCAGGAAATAATATCCTGCCATTAGGTTCCCTCTTCTGTTCCTTTTAAGCACTTTTTTTCTTTGAGAGAAATAAGTGGGCGCTCTTGCTACAAATGGTACTAGCCTACTAGTATCAATGGTTGAAATAATGTGCTTGCTTCTAACTTCTGTAGCTTTCTTAGTTCTTGCTAATGCATAAGCCAATTGCTTCCATGGACGACATGAACGTATCTGTTGAGAACCCAATGCTTACATGGGATCTGAAACATATACCATTTGGATGCAGCTTCTTCTTCCATAAGACTGGTCCAGCAGGCTGCAGTTGGCATTCAGTCATCTTGGTTGGTTGATAACCATTGGCCTAGCTTATATGGTTAGATCACGTTGGTTAGATGCATTGGTGTTTCGCCATTCAACTGGTTGAGGGTGCATCCTTTCCTAGCGTTGCTCCCTGTGTATCTTTTTCTGAAAATCCCATGTAGTTAAAAACCCACAGTAGATCACACAAAGGAAATAGGAGGAGCATATTTTTTCTGAACTCTTCTGCAGTGCTCCATCAAGACTGACAAAATAACAAATAATGCTTTAATTTTTTGGTGATTCATGAGCAAACCTTTCCTTCATTTTTAAGCCGATTGGAAGTAGCAGAGGTGATCAAATTGAAGCCACTTCTTAGCTGGTCCACATCACAATGAAGTTGAGCAGGCTGGAAATTGCAACTGCCAGATGCCTTCATGTATGAGCTGTCAACAATGTGCCTAACAAGCATCCTGATTGATTACAGTTTTGATTAGTCCATTTAAGTTATAAAAAGCAGCATAATTCCTTTTTTTTTTTCTGGATGACCAAGAACTCAATATACAAGCCAGTGAATGCAAGTATACCAAATTATCCCTAGTTGTCACTGAAACACTCCAACAAGTGCTTGGCAGCACCCACCTGACCTTTAACCAATGTTGTTAAGCAGTAGAACTTCAGTTTCAGTTATTTACTGCTACCGTATATGTAAATTGCGCATCATATTCATTGTCATTTTCCTGTTTTTGTTCCACTTGGTGGAATTTGAAATGTAAGTGGATCTTCCCCAATTCTCGTACTTCCTGCATCTAAACTACACCTAACAATGTATTTTCAACACTAGATTCAGTACTGGAGAATGATAGGATCACAATGTTACATTGTATAAATGATCAACTTTTTCCACCGTTTTGCATAGATGTCCTTCCTCATGAATATTTGTTTTCTGAAGTTACTGAACATTTTGTGCTGAAATCCTAGACCCTTAGATTCTTAGGTTCTGGCACACTTAGTAATGGTGTTTCCACAGCTGCACAGAGACTGCACTTCAGCATGCTATCTTCTTCTATAACCTGGCTCTGTGGCAAAATGAGTCATCTGACTATATTGTTCTATTATGCATACTACACCCCAAATTTTGGTGGGTGTGGCGCATAGGATTAAACCGAGACCATCAGCATACCATATTGTTTTGTTGTATTTGCACGCAGCACAGAGGTGATGTCTCACTCGTCAAGAGGGCCAGAAGGGCCTGATGAGGAGGTGCCCACCCTTCCTGGCGAGGCAGGCCCGTAAGAAGGCGCACTTACTTCCTGCACCGTTCCTGACGAGAGAGACGGAGAGGCAAAGGAGGCCAATATTCCTCCCTCCACCTCCTTAAGTAAAGCGGCTCTTTGAGAAGATACATAAAAAGGTGACCTTTCTGTTACTGGACCAAGACATAGCGACCATCTGTAACTTTTTCTATTTTTTTCCTTGCTCATTTTCTCTGTACAATCAGATCAATTAGTCCAATATTTTTTCTTAAAAAGAGGTATCAGATCTTTCATCAAGTATATTTTAGATATTCCCTTCTGTATAATGGCATGGAGTTTGATTTTCCTGCTTTTAGGAGTATACCAAGTAATACAGTAAGGTAAGGTTGGTCAGGTACTGGATGGCCACGTCGGAGTTGGCATCATGTACCTTAACACTATTACTAACGTTGAACTTTAAGAACAACACCTACCGGACAAGGAAGTTAGGAATATCATTGGGAGAACCAAACCGATGCCCATCCCACCAACAATACCTTGGCCATTGTCTTCGAACACCCATTTGGTTATCATGGCTATTCACGCAGACACGTCGCAGTCTGAATGACGTTAACGTTCTATGTTGATCAGAATGAGGACATGGCCAGCTCCTCATCTATGATTACCAAGCAAGTCTCCCTTCGTTTCCTCTTCCATCTCATGTAATGGTCACAGTGCAAGGAGCATCGTCCACTATTTTCAGCATCTTTCCTAGGTGATCCAAGGTTTCGTTTACCTCACTTCTTTGAGGGTGAGTCTTATCCCCAGAAATGAATGAATGAACTGTGTTATTTAGCTCGATCCAACTGCATCCCGGGAGCTTTACAATCCCCTTCCCTCTGAGCATTGCACGAGTCTCTGCAGCATGATCCCACTGCCCGTTAGCTGCATACACGTTGGATAGCATCACATAGTTTCCAGTGCTCCGCGGCTCTAGATCATTAACTTCTCCAATTACATGTTCTGCTAGTTCTAGGTCACCATGATTTCTACATGCTGCAATTAAAGCACTCCATACTATGTAATTTGGCTTAAAAGGCATGCCTTTTACAAAATCATAGGCATCACCAAGACGCCCTGCTCGACCTAGTAGATCCACCATGCATCCATAGTGCTTCATGTTAGGCTCAATCCCATAATCTCTCTTCATTGAATCAAAATAGTTGGTCCCTTCATCAACTAACCCACCATGGGAGCAAGCATGCAAGAGGCCAGTAAAACTCACCTCATTAGGCCTGAACCCAGCTCTTTTCATGCCTTCAAACAATTGAATGGATTCCTCTACATGTCCATGGATGGCAAATCCAACAATCATAGAGTTCCACGACGCTTGGCTCCTGTGTACCATTGCATCAAAAATTACCCCTGCTTTATTTATATCCCCACATTTAGCATACATGTCTATGAGTGCATTACACAAAGAAACTTTCTGCATATTTAATCCATTTTTTTTAGCATAATCATGGATCCATCGGCCTAATTCCAATGCACCCACGTGAGCACAAGCTGCAAGTGCACTCAAGACGGCAACTTCATCCGGTCTCGCACCTTCCACCTGCATCCTTCGAAACACCTCTAGTGCCTCCTCCCACATTCCGTTCTGGGTATAACCCGAAACCAATGCCGTCCACGAGAAAACGTTCTTCTGAGGCATTTCGTCGAACAATTTTTGTGCACAATCCATATCACCAGACTTCGCACAGGCATCAACCAACGCAGTCCATGCAACAACATTTCTGTCAGGCATTTTGTCAAACACCTGGAGAGCGACGGCTAGCTGTCCGCATTTCCCGTACATGTCCACCAAAGCACTAGCAACGAAAACGTCGGCGCCGGCGCCGATTTTCACGACGTAAGCATGGATCTGCTCGCCAACAGGGAGCGATGCTAGACGGGCAGAGGCTTTAAGCGCCAGAGGGAAGCAGAAGTTTGACGGGGCGACACCACTCCGAAGCATGCGAGCATAGAGTTGAAGCGCTACGTAGCACCGGCCGCAGTCCAAGTATGCTTTGAGGATGCTGTTCCAAGCGTGGATGTTGGGGTCTGCCATTTGCTCAAACGTTTGATGGGCGTGCCTGATATCGCCGAAGGAGATGTATGAGTCGAGGAGTCGCTTGAGGAGGAAATTCTGGCCGTGGAGATGGTTTCTGAGGATGTGGGCGTGGATTTGCTTCAGTTGGGGGAGGGTGGTGGTGGAGGCTTGGATGTTGTGGAGGACGTGCAGGAGCTTGGAGGGTTGATCGGATGGGCTGAAAGTCTCGGAGGGAGAAATTGAGGTTAGTAGTGGCGCACATGGCGTGAAAGTGGATGCAGTTACCACCATTGAAGGTCGGAGCTTGGAGGGTTGATCGGATCGGCTGAAGGCCTTGAAGGAAGAAGGTGGGGTTGGTAGTGGTGGCCATGGCGTGAAAGTGGATGCAGCCACCGCCATTGGGTCGCGGCACTACGGGAACATCTGATTTATCTCATCTCTCGACTAAGACTCAAGCAATCACCTACCGCTAAGCAGAAAACCTTGAACGAGCCTCCTTCCGAACCACGCCTCAAACCAAAGAGACCTGTTGGGGAGCCCTCATTTAAGAAACCACTTTTTGGCCATAATAAGCCTGAGTTTTATTTTTTAATTTTTCCCGATATAAGCCTCGGATTTACAAAAAGTCTTAAACACATCATTCAGAAAAGTCTTATTAAACACATCCATTTGGTAGAGGTGCCAATTCCTTTTTACAGCCACTGCTATCAAACATCATACTGTTACCAGTTTGACTGCAGTTGCATATGTCTCGTCAAAGTCTAGACCTTCCGTGTGTGCAAACCCCTTGGCCACCAGTCTGGCCTTAAACCTTTCCAAATCACCATTGGCTTTGTACTTAGTTTGAAATACTCACTTGCAAGGTATCAATTTGGCATCTATTGGCAATGATGTTAGAGCCCACGTGTCATTAGCCTCCAATGCCTGTATTTCTGATTGCATTGCTCTTCTCAAATTGGCATCTTGTTTTGCCTCACTGAAGGTGGTTGGCTCAGCAATTTTGGAAATGTTTAATAGGTAAGCTTTGTGGAAAGGTGGAATGTTAGAGAAGGTGAGGGTGTTGGAAAGTGGATTCCTAGAAGACGGTTTTTTCCTTGACTACAGTTGGTCTTGAGTCATCTCTGGAGTGGCCCAACCACGGTTATAGTCCTTTAGCAGAACTGATGGTCTAGTTCTACGCCTGGAGCGTCATAGTTGTTCTAGTTGAGAAACTGTGGACTGATTTTCAATATTTAGTTTTATTTGAATGTTTGGTTTGACTCACTAGGTGACTCATCGGAATTTAGTTGAGGAGACTCAACATATTCTGGTTGAAGATTGTGCTGATTTTGATTGTTTGCGATAGACAGATTTGGAGAATCACTCACAGCTTGAGTAGGCTCGTTGGGGTTCGTTCACCAACACAATACTGGTCAAGATTCTAGGGAACTACCGGGACGTCCGCTTTTTCTTTTACTGATTTGAATGAGAATACTTCTTCATTAAAAACAACATTCGTGCTAGTAATTATCTTTTTTTTTTTCAATATCAAGTATTTTATAAGCCTTTTGATTGGTTGGATATCCCAAGAAAATACCTCGAATGGCTTTTTGATCAAATTTTCTTTTGGTTTTCAGATTTGCAGCAAAGCATAAGCAACTGAAAATTTTGAGGCGGGTGCAACTTGGTTTCTAAAACAGCAATTTTTCGTATGGTGTTCTATTAATAAGTAGTAGTAAGAATGCATTCTTACCAAAACTCTAGAGGAGCACCTGATTGCATTTTCAAGGCACGTGCAACGTTTAGAATGTGCCTGCGCTTCCTCTCCACTCTCATTTTGTTGGGGAACGTAGGCACATGTATGATCTTGTTCATTGATGTGTTTGTTGGCAAACAAGTTTTTCAAATCATCAGAAACAAACTCCATGCCATTTAGTTCAAATTCTTAAAAATGTTTGCTAAACTGCTTTTCGGCCATGATTGTAGACCTTTTTAACCAAATCGATGTTTTGCTTTTGTGTTTCATAAAAAAAATCTAAACTGCATGACTATGATCACCAGGGAAGTAAGCTTCGGAATAGGCCCCCCCCAAAACATCACAATGTAGTAAATTTCAAAGGAATTTAGATGTACAATAGCTTCCAAACATCTTAACACTAGTATTTATTCAGCCCCCAAAAAAAAAACTCTTGGATGGTGAAGGATATCCAAGGCGAAGATGCCAAAGTTCAAATTTGTTTAAACTAGAACTTAAGATGCAGATGCTACTTGTTGTGTCATCAGATTTGTAGACCTATAAGCCGCCCTTGGAGACTGCCCAGACTAGTGACAGTCCTGGAGTTCCGATCCTGCACAGTGCAATGATTAGAGTCAAATTGAATAGAACATTTCAATTGAGCAAAACTTGTTGAATAAAAAATTGGGAACATAATAAACCTCATTTAAGACCAGGTCTGAATAGAGATATACTCGACTGACGAGCTACGACCGCAAGTTTGTCAAAAACTACCGGGTGGTGGCGGCACCTCTCACAGCACTAACAAAGAAGGGCAGATTTGCGTGGAGTACTCCGGTGGAGATGGCATTCTAACAACTAAAGGAGGCAGTGATAGCAGCACCGGTTCTACAAATGCTTAATTTTTAGCTCCCTTTTACCGTCGAATCATATGCATCAGATTTGGGGGTGGGCGCCGTACTTAGCCAAAGCCATCACCCAATTGCTTATTTCAGCAGGACAATAGGGCCAACATTTGCTAGTAAGTCTACCTATGAGCAAGAATTGATAGCAGCAGTAGTTCTCGTTGTGCTTAGATGGAAACATTATCTTATGGGGCAACAATTAGTAGTGCTGACAGATCATTGCAGCCTTAAACATTGCTTTCAACAACCATCGCTCTCACCGATAATGGATACTCAAATTAATGAGTTTTGATTTTAAGATCTGTTATTGCAAAGGGAAGGAGAAATGCGGCGGCTGATGGGCTGTCTAGAGCCTTTGAACCACAGGTCCGTAGCCTTCTTTCCATTTCACAAGTTCAAGCTCACTTGTGGGAGCAGATTCAGAACACGCAGAATGAGGCAGCATCGTCAAGAAAATCAGAGAACAATTAGAAGCCAACCGCTCAAGGTATATGAATATGAATGGAAACCACCATACTTGTATCGTAGTGGATGCATATTCATTCCACGAGAGACTACACTGCCTCAATCTTTGATACCACATTACCACAATGAGCAGGCAGCAGGCCATGAAGGATCGGAGGGCACGCACTGTCGGTTGCGCCCCACATTTTATTGGCCTGGCATGAAGCGCGCCATAAGAGAATTTGTGCGGAACTGCAATATTTGTTAAAGAAACAAATATGAAGCGATGAAACCAGCCGGTCTTCTTCACCTTCTTCCAAGACCGGAACTTATATGGGAAGATATATTCATGGATTTCATAGAAGGTCTTCTGTTGTCTTGAGGAAAATCCGTCGTCCTGGTGGTGGTTGACATCAAAGAAGCCCCAAAGTTTCCAACTCATAAAAAAATCATTCCTTTAAATAAAAATACATGAAATAACAGGGAGGCCCTCATTCTAAACATTAGTTTAGAAAGATTCAAGAAAAAAAAAAAAAAAAGATTCTTTGCGGAACGATACAGGTTGGCCTCGCCGCCCTGCAATGACAACTTTGGCTAGTCAAGTGAGGGTTGTCATAGTCCTCGCTTCGGTGAATGAGAGTCGACTGACCCACATCCGCTGTGGGTCTTTGGTGCTTGCCTAAACATCTCAGACAGGTCGACGACCCACTAGCGTACTAGCCCTCGCTTGGTCCACACTTGCCTATGGGCTCAAATTTATTTTCTGAAAAGCATCAACTTTCATTTTCAAATATATATATATATATATATTATATATATATATATATATATATATATATATATATATATATATATATTATATATATAAACATCCACCAGCTGCTGAATATTGCCGAATGGATTTGTACGCCCCACATTAATCCATAGACTCTCTCCCTCCATCTCTTTCTAGCTGAATGTCCCTGATAAGCTTTCCTTCTTTGTTATGCACTTTTTTGTTCTCAACTTTGTGCTCAAGAAAATGAATTCATGGTTCCTTTCTTTTTTTTTTTCAAAAATCCCTCTTGAATTATACTATCTTTTTTCCTTCTTAACTTCCTTAATTGCTTCCAGGTATATCACAGAAAGCCCTTACGCCATACGTCTATGGTAAGATTTATAGACTCTATGAAAGTTTATATATTGTGACCTCAGACATTCTTAAAAATAGCAGAATTGAGCATCAAAACTGATTTTTGTTGTGCTATATTCCTTCTTGTGCCCAGCAGCTCAGTTTATGGACTCTAGAGAAAGTTTCGCGTGAGATATTTTTCTACTCTGATTTTTTATGATCAGTTCACATGTCTGACAGCTTCACTTAACAGAATTAAATTTGTAATTTTCCTGATTCACCATTGTTGTAACAAACCTCTGTACATAAATCAGAGTTTAGTGAAAAGTGAAGCTGCGCATTGATCCTTCCCAGATCTCTCAAAGTTCCTCCCTGCTTTCCTTGCATTCTGCTACTAGTTTCTTGCTGCTCTATTTACATTTGGTATCAGAGTGCTACCTCTGCGCTATGGCAATTGTAGGCTCTACTGCGGTGAATCCCAACAATGGCTGCAATGAGTTGTCTCATTATCAAACCACAGATGAGATCTCTAATCCTTGTTACTAGCATCATTCTGATAATTCTGTGCATGTTCTTGTATCTCAGCTACTTGCAGGGGAGAACTACTCCACATGGAGTAGAGCCATGGTCATGGCTTTCTTTGCAAAAACAAATTAGCTCTCATGGATGGAATCATGGAAGTCTGATTCAACTTGAGGCATCTGCTCCAGAATTTACAATGTGGCATCGCTGCAATCACATGGTGTTGCTGTGACGGCTAAACTCCATCTCCGAAGATCTTGCCATCACTATTATTTATGCATCTACTGCAAGTGAAGTGTGGCTGGACCTAAAAGAGCACTTCATAAGCATGACACTAAGGAAATATCAAATCAAGTCTGCAATCAGTGGCCTCTCACATGATACAATGTCGGTGGCAATTACTACACTAAACTAAACTTATTCTAGGACGTATTAGCCTCTTGTGACTGTCTTCCAACTTGCTTCCATGGTGTGCTGAAAGAAATCTCTGACAAGGAACAGGAGGATCGTGTAATTCAACTCCTTATAGGACTTAATGACACATATGATACGATCAAAGGCCACATTCTTCTACTTGATCCTTTTCTTTCAGTTGCAAAAGTAAATTCTCTAGTTTTGCAAGAAGAGAAACAAGGGAAGTGAGAAAGGGACGTGAGAGATAAAGAGAGAAACGAGAGAGATGAATGAGTCAAAAAGAATCACACGTTCTTCCATTCACCTCTGAATATTTAGAGGTATACAAATCCACAAATCATGGAATATATACACATCCACAAATCATCGGATATGGATGTTACAGATCAATGCGTTACAACAGAAAATTTACCGATAATAATAAAAAAGATTTTCTTGATATTATCTTTCCTTAAAATCAGATCCTATATCTTTTCTTGATATTATCTTTCCTCTCGCTCTCTCTCTGCTCTCTCTTCTCTCTCTCTCTCTCTCTCGGTCTCTTGCTCTCTAAGGCGACCTCCTCCAGCCACAGTTCCTCCTCAGGCGACCTCCTCCAGCTCGAGCGTCCTCCAGCGACCTCCTCCGGCTCCTCCAGCGACCTCCTCCGGCGACCTCCGCCAGCGACCTCCTCCAACCTCCGGCTCCTCCAGCGACCTCCTCCAGCTCGGGCGTCCTCCAGCGACCTCCTCCNCAATGCAGCTCTTCCCCCTTCCCTCTCTGTTCGCTTGGGGCGCTGTGGAGCCGTGGGGTGTCTCTCCCTGCACCTAGAGCAAGCTGCACAGTAAATGTTTGCTGGATTGACTGTGAGAAACAGGTTCCCTTTTTCCTTTGCTCTTGCCCTGTGGGGGTGTCATGGCAACCCTTCCTCCTCCCCCGCCTTTGCGGCCACCTTCGGGGGCTTGGGTTGGGGGTCGTAGTCTTTGTGGTATCCGGCCGGGTAACCCCCTCCCTCTTAATCGTTTGCTTTGTCGTGCGGCGATCGGTTTTCTTTCTTCGCCTGAGGGGGTCCGTCAAGCTAGGGCATTGTCTTTCAGTTGGCAGTCTACTATCTTCAATTGTGTTTTCACCGGCTCACTTCAGCTGAGAGATGCTCGTGGACTCCTCCAGGCTTTCCTTCTGCCCGCGCGGTGTTGTTTTCTCCTTTTGCAGATGGATGATTGTTCCTTGCGGCCGAGGCTCCCCAACGTGGTCTCCGTTGGTAGGCCAGCCCCCTCACCTTGGTGTGTCCCCTCTTCTCGGCGTGCTTCCAGGCTTCGCCACCTTCTTCGGTCTGTCGCTTCTATCCGCGTCAGATGGGGCCAGTGGTGGTGTCAGAGGTGTGCGTCCTTGAACGGCCGTCACGTGTTCTCGTTGCTGTTTTCCTGCTTGTCAGAATGATCGTCGCCTTTTTGCTCGGCGGCATGGTTTCGCAGCGGTCACTTCTTCCTTTTGGGTCCAGGTTCCTCTGCCTGTTGTTCAGCGGCCACCTTCTTCGGACGAGAGCTCTATGTACTTTGGCTCTATCAGACTTCCTTGGCCTGGGCCTGCTTGTCCTAGAACGCGGAGTCTGCCTTTTTCGGTTCAGGTTCCGCAAGTTTTTAGCCCAGGTGATCCGCCGCACCAGTGCTCTTCGGTGGTAGAGCTACCGCCTTCTCAGCTTCCGCCCTTGCTTCCCTCACCGCGGGCGCCAGCCTCTCCTCAGTGAAGGAGTCTAGCCTGCTCTCTGCCACGCTCCCCTGAGGTACCCTGCTTGCCTTTTCCGTTTCCTGCTTTGCGAGCTGGGGCTCCACGCGAGTCCGCCTCGGGAGGCCTCGACCTGTTGCTGGTTGCTGCTCAGTCTGACCTTGGCGACGTCCAGTCGTCTGCACCGTCTCCTTCGGCTGCCCGCCCGTCGGCAAGGGGTTGCCCCCTTGAGGTTGCTGTTGTTGCTCGCTCTAGTTTGACTGCGGCCTGCGTTGTCTTGGCCTCTGGCGCCTCGACATCCCAAGTCAGTCGTTCTCCCTCTGTTGTCTATATGTTGCTCTTTACCTTGGTTACTGGCCCCCCTATGCCCCCCCTTACACCCAGGACCTCCTCCTTTGCCTATCTGCCTTGGGTTTTTTCTGTTTCTTTTGACAGTTGCCTTAGCTCTGACTGGCCTTCCTTGCATATTCTGCTCCCTAGACTCAGTCGCGACTTTCCCCAAAACCCCGCCTACATGTCTCTCCCACCGGTTAGCCCTGCCCTCCCCCGCATCCCTTATGTTGGCTCTTTTTCCCCCGTCCTGCGGTCTGGGTTTGCGTCCACCTCTGCGCCCCCCCCCCCCCCCCCCCCCCCCCCCCCCTCTCCTGTTCAGTTGTCTGGCCCCGCCACTAGACCAGTGGGTCGTCACTCCCAGCCCGATGGGTTGCCTCCTGTTGCCCCCTTGTTGGATGCTGAGTTAGGCATCTCCCTCCCGGATGCGCTTGACGCTCTTAAGGTCTCTCTTCCGCCAGAGCAACTTGATTTGTTGCGTTCCTCTTTTGTTGCCGTTGTGGCACCGGTCTCCCGCTCCAGCCTGGCCAGGTTGCGACGGAAATTGTGTAGGATTGGGGCTTCTGCAACCTCCATCCTCCCTCCTGGTGCCGCTAGGGCGGCCAGACGTACGTCGCTTCACGTGGTTTCCCCATGAGGGTTGCATGTTGGAATGTGCGGGGCCTCAGTGCCCGTTATCGGCGTAGGTATCTCTTTTCTTGGATCCGTCAGCATGAACCTTCGGTGTTTATCGTGGTTGAGACCAAGATGTCTGTCATCTCTCACGCTTGTGTTCGTACCTTGTTGCGCCAACCGTCCTTTGGGTTCCTTCCAGCTCGTGGAGCAGCTGGCGGCATCCTGTTGGCTTGGTCTCCACCCCTTACGGAGGCTGTTGTGCATGTCGGTAGGTACTCTATCTCTGCTTCTCTCAGCGGACTCTGGCCTAATGGTCCGGTCTTGGTTACTGCAGTTTATGGCCCTTGTGTTGGGGCTTTGCGTGGACAGTTGTGGGCTGAGCTGCATCAGGTTCGCCAGCTTGCAGCTTCGCCTTGGCTGCTGGCAGGAGACTTCAACTGTTTGCTTAGCCCTGCTGACTCCTCCTCCCCTGTCACCTTTGGCCCGTCTATGTCTGCTTTTCGATCGTTTGTTGATGAGTTCGGTCTTGTTGACGTGCCTTCGACTAACGGTACGTTTACTTGGTCTAACAATAGGAACCCTCCGATCCTTCGTAGGTTGGATCGTATCTTCCTCTCGCCTGAGTTGTTCTCTGCTTTTCCTTCGTCATCTTTGGTTCTTGGTCCGAGGCACCTGTCTGATCACGCTCCGCTGCTCCTTACCCTTATGCGAGGTAGGGCTGGCATCGGCCATGCCAAGTTTCGTTTTGAGCTTTGGTGGTTCCAGGATGAATCCTTTGTGGCTACCGTCCCTAATTGGTGGGCTCGTGCAGTCAATGGTAGGTGGGCTGCTTTCAGGCTCTCGCGGAAGCTGCACTCCATCAGAAGGGAAGTCCTCACCTGGAAGCGCATTTTCTGGAGCAGCAAATTTTCGGAAGTGGCCGATTGAGATGAGGAGATCCTGTCCCTTCAGGCCTCTGATAATATTTCTGCGGACCAGTCTTCCTGTCTGCTTTGTTTGCAGTGTCTTGCCCAGGAGTGGCGGATTAGGGAGTCTATCCACTGGCAGCAGCGCTGTAGGCTGGGTTGGCTCGCACTTGGAGACCAGAACTCTAGATTCTTCCACTTGGCCGCCTCTCAAAGGCGCCGTCAGACGTTGCTCCAGTCCATGGGTATCGGGGGCAGAGTTTTTCTTGGAGATGACATCCTCCCGGCCCTGAGCGCCCATTTCCGGGATTTCTACTCTAAACCTCTTCGCTTTCGGGCCACGCTGCCGGATTTTTCACCTCTCCTCTCTCTTTGTCTCTTATGCGATCGCTCCTGAGCGGCCCTTCTAACACCAAGAGATCAAGAACGCGGTCTGGGCCCTTGGGTCTGGTAAAGCGCCCGGCATTGATGGTTTTCCTGTCGAATTTTTTCGAACTTTTTGGGAGGTTTGTAGCGCGGATGTGTTTGCGTTTTGTGATGAGTTCGCCTACAGTTCTGTTTTCCTGAAGGAATTCAATCAAGCTACCTGTGTCCTGGTGCCTAAGCGCCCTAACCTTACGGATGTCACCCACTTTCACCCGATCTCCATCCTAGGCACACCTTACAAGATTATTGCTAAGTTGCTCTCTTTGCGGCTTGCGCCTGTCATGCCTTCGGTCATCAACCTCTTCCAGGTTGCTTTCGTCAAGGGTCGGCATCTGCAGGACGTGGTTGTCCTAGCCAATGAGGTTGTTCACTCTCTTTACTGTCTACGGTTACCTTCATTCATCCTTAAATTGGACTTCTTTAAGGCTTTTGACTCGGTTAACTGGGAGTTCTTTCCTGACCTCCTCACCCGTTTTGCGTTTGGTCCTTCGTTTAGACAGTGGATCATGTCGCTTGTCACTGGGGCCCAGCTTGCGGTCTCCTTCAATGGGAAGTGTGGTGATTTCTTTTGTCTAGAGCGTGGCCTACGTCAAGGCTGTCCGTTATCATCCTTGCTTTTCAACATGGTTGCTGAAAGCTTTTCTGCATTTTTCCATCACGCAACGGTCGTTGGCTTCCTCACACCCCATTCGCTCTCCCACTTACCGTCATTCTCCACCCTTCAGTACGCTGATGATTTTCTCCTGTTCGGCAGTGCTTCCCGCCAGCAGGTTGTGAGAACGTGGCTCATCCTTCGGGTTTTTGAGCTCATCTCGGGTCTTTCTATCTATTCCGCCAAGTGTCACTTTTCCCTCATTCACGCGGATCCGGCCACGGTACTTCTCGCGAAAGCTTGCTTTGGGTGTAAGGCTACTGGCCTGCCCATGGACTATTTAGTGCTTCAAATTACGTTGTCGTCTCTTGCTCCCTCTTTTTGGGATGGGGTGGAGCAGAAGCTTACTGATCGCCTTCAGTGTTGGCAGGAAAAGCTGCTTTCTCTTTCAGGTCGGATTACTCTAGCTAAGCACTACCTTGCGTCGGTCCCTCTCCATGCTTTGTCTGTCTTTCGGCCTCTAGTGGCTGTTTTGCGTAGGTTTGATAAGCTTATTCGTAAGTTTGTTTGGGATGGGGATCGACCTTCAGATCGCCTTGCGCATTGGGATGTGGTTGTCTTTCCATGTCTTCTTGGGGGTGTTGGGGTTACCAACCTTACATTCTCCCATCACCCAATTCATTAGTTCAAAATTTGACCTGCCTTCATCTAGCGTCTGGCGTAGTTCTATCTCTCACACCTCCCCCTCTCACTTTTGGTCTGACATGTTTTCTGTCCTTCCTCTTTCCCTCCGCCTTGCTGACCTCTCACCGTCCACGTCCCCATCCTGGCCTCTTTCACTTACCCGTGAGTTCACTTTTTCTTCTTGCTACCTGGCCTCCTTTGGTCCTTCTGTTGTGTCACTTCCTCCTCGGTCTCTTTGGTCTCCTGGCCCATCTCTCCATGCCATTGCTTTTGTCTGGCTCCTTCTGACTAGCCATATCAACACTTTTGATCACCTCCAGCGCCTTGGCATCAGTTTGGCTAACCAGTGTCCCCTATGTCTTGTCGCGACTGAGTCTCGGGTCCATCTTTTTACTTCTTGCACTTTTTTCTCTAATGTCTTTGCTTCTACTTGGCCTTCCCTAGTTAGTAGTCTTCCAAACCCACCATCCATTCGTCTTCTCTTCCTCTTTTGTCCTTCCCCCCACCTGACTGCTTCTTGGGTTCATGTCTGGAGGCCGTGGCTGATTTCAGCTTGGAGGCGCATTTGGGCGGAGCGTAACAACAAGGTCTTCAGGGGCACATTCTCTTCGCCAGCTGCTGTGGCTCGTCTTGTGCAAGGGGATGTTCAGTTTGCCATTCGGTTTAAGCGCCGCTGCCAGTCTGCGGTTGGGTGACTGTGCCACTTCGTCTTTTCTCTTCTCTCTTATTTTTCTGTACTTTGTATGTATATATTTCTTCTTCCTGCTTATGTTTTTGCGGTATGTCTTTTTTGCGGATTGTTTTGTATTTAGGGGACCTCTTGTCTCCAAATTTTGTTATATATTCCCATTTTATCGGCTATATCTTTCCTCATCCAATTGGAAGCAAGAATGAAACTTGCTTCAAAAGACCATGTGTCAATGGTAGCTTCAGAAGATAACAAGTTTCAAAGAAACATGATCAACAAAAGGTTGCTTCGATCTCAGTGGCTACCCTCCAAATTTGAAAACTGGCAAGCACAAAGCGGAAAGGGCCTCAGCGTCGGCATCAGTAGAACCCATCAAAACAACATCTAATGCCCCTATTTCTGCAGCGTCTGCTCAAATCTCGAACAATAACTTTGGTCAAGGCCTCATGATGGAAGAACTTAACTGTTAGCCTCTGCACGGCTAATAGCCTGATCAGTGTCGTCCTCTGTTATGCCCTTCACAAGACACACGAAGCCCAGCTTCTCTCACGCAAATTAATTCTTATCTAATGCCCCTATTTCTGCAGCGTCTGCTCAAATCTCGAACAATGACTTTGGTCAAGGCCTCATGATGGAAGAACTTAACTGTTAGCCTCTGCACGGCTAATAGCCTGATCTGCGCCGTCCTCTGTTATGCCCTTCTCTCACGCAAATTAATTCTTCATTAGGGTTTAATGCCCTTAATCGATGCTAAGTACAAAACGTGATGGGTTGGGTTAGAAACAGCCTAACTGGACCCAACCCATTACAAAAGGGAATACTAATTAAAAGAACGCAGACTGAAAAGAACAGCAACAAAAATTAAAATGAATACTGTGATGAAATAACTTTGTGCCTAACAATTTTCCCCCCAACCCATACACTCTATTTTTTTAAAACTCGAACCGGTTCATTCGGTTTCAGACCGGTTCAATCTGTTTTTGGACCGGTTCGGACCTTTCAGGAACGGTTCGGACCATTTTTAAACTGATTCGGACCTTTTGGAAGCCGATTCAGTTCGTTTTTGAACGATTCAAACCTTTTGGGGACCGATTCAGATATTCTCTGGACCGGTTCATTTGGTTTCAAACCGCTTCAATACGATTCAGAACCGATTCGGTCTGATTCAGACCGGTTCAGACATTTTAGGGATCGGTTCGGACCTTTTGGGGGCCGATTCGGATCATTTTGGGACCGGTTCATTAAGTTTAAGACCGATTTGGGCCTTTTCCAGACCGGTTCATTCAGTTTTAGAACCGATTCGGGCGTTTTTCAGACCGGTTTAGTGTTTTTCAGACCGATTCAAGGCTTTTCAGACCGGTTCATTCAGTTTTGGAACCTATTCCAGCCAAATTTTAACCGGTTCAGTGGGTTTTGCAACCGATACGGTCTAATTTTGACCGGTTCGTTCAATTTTTAAACCGGTTCAGCCCCGTTTAGGACTATGTGGGTGTTTTAGTTGTGGTTTAAAACCGATACGGGCCATTTTAAGGCCGATTCAGTGGTTCTTGACCCTCTTAAGCACGATTATGGTACCGGTTCATAAAATTTTGGACTCTTTTGGGCCCATATCATTGAATCATTTGGTTTTGGATTTAATGTAGGGCAAATTTGTATGTAATTTGGTTTATGTATCAAGTTTTGAATTCATGTAAGACAATTTTGTATGTGTCACATCATTGAATCATTTGGTTTTAGATTCAATGAATGGCAAATTTTGTAGATAAATTTTAATTCATGTATCATGTTTTGCATGTTATTAAATTTGTCGATGTACTTTAGATGAATGTTTGGATTATGAATTTAATCTTTGGCCATGTCTGTTGTTTGAAATGAGTAAGTTTGTACTTATATGTCGCCA
>JAANDH010000200.1:101734-188711 GCA_011799765.1 Nymphaea thermarum | reverse complement strand
TGGATGATGTGCAGGTTTAGTGGGAGTTTGTATTTTGTTTGCTCTTATGTATGGACACATATTCAGTTTTTCTGCAGAATAAAGTTTAAAGTTCTTTGGTTCCATTCTGTGCTTATGTGTTTATGTTTTGATCTCCATAAGGTTTTAAAGTTGGACCAGTTGAGAATAGACATGTTGTAATCACATTACATGTAATTCTTATGCTATACATCCATATCAGATCTATGTCATTGATTATGTTAACATTTGTGATTATTAAAGGTTTAGCTAATTTTGTTATAGCGAAAGCCGCTTTGGTTCTATGTTGATATGGTCATGGACGAGATTGGTGAAAATGACGTTTAATAAGGTAGCAATTATGAGCTCCTAAGGTTTTGTGTAATGTCTGAATGTATAAAGACATATTTGGCCCAAGTGAGAGATTGTAAGATCATTTGGTGGGCCGGCATATGTCTATGAGGAATTTCAGACATTATGGCTATCTTAAAGTAAATATCCGCTTAAGTGATTGCGTTTTGGGATATTACGTCATTTTAGATGGTATGGGGTATTTATGAAATGTATAGATACCGGTACGGAATTACGGACTCTTCGATGGGTGGAATCCGTAATTGTCCTCATTATAAAATGGTAGTGGTCCCCGGGGTCGTGCAATGGTTGCTTGAAACGTTGGTTTCTAGGGTTGTCTCTTCCCCATCTGAGAGAGACCTCACGTGCGGCCGCAAAGACCTTGGAAGATCCTACCCCGTGATCTACCGTCTAGCGCTTCAGATGGATTCAGGTACGCTTCCGCTTTAAGATTAAAATTCTGTTTAATTCAATGATTTAGCATGAGCATGATCCTGTGTTTTAGGGCATACGTTTGGTTTTGTGTATGCGTTATGGGGAGAAATCCCAACAGATATAGATAGTTTCACAAGGTCGATGATCTGGTTGGGGTATGCTTGCTCTATATAGATCTACCCTCATAATTCTGGCCCTAGCCCATCGTTGAAGTTGTCAATGGTGGTGGCTCCTCAAGGTCCCAACAAATAGAATTTGACAATGCAAATATGCTTATGCTTGAAATGTCATGTCACATCCCATTAATAAAAGATTGCCACGAGACGGTGAGTGTGAAAGAACAATCAGCCCATTCGACTCTAGAATGTTGGAAGGAAGTCTGCACCACAAAGAAATCAAGACATTCAATAAAACAGGTAGGGGGAGTCACTTCCACTGGTAGAGATCACGCTGACAAGTTCATTGTCAACCGTTCCAGCCCTATTGAAAGGAAGCATTGGTGGGCATGGCAGGGAAGACATCCCAAAATGGTGGCACTGCAGTTTTTAATCAAGTGCAGCCTGAGGACATGTCATATGACAGCCTTGTCCCTAGTGCAGTCGCCCATACTTATCATCAGATCAATTAGAGCTCAGAAGAGAACCTTAGAACAAAACAACAGTAGTTGTGATTATCAGGATGTCGACTAGTAGAACATCCCACCTGCCAAGGTTCTTGCATCAGAAATTCAATGCCATGGACCAGTTGGACAGTCAACCCACTACACCAACCATGAGACACCCCAACTGAAGGCACGACATTGGGGTAGAGGGCAAAGTGCAGCCGACGACTCCCATGGTTGGGGACTGCAGCGGCAGATCATGAACCACCTTGGTTTTCGATGCAAATCATGGAGGGAGAATGCTCGACGAATAGTGGCGTCGGTTGTGCGTGAGAACACATGGGCAATGGTCAACGACATGCTTTTACTCCCAATAACTGAGGGCAGATATTTCCATTTGGATTTTATTAGATGCCATTGTTTGCCGCCAAAATTTCCTTCCCGCAAGAGATGTGGATTTGTTTCCTTATCATCGATGAACTTCAAAATAAACGTGGAATCTGCGGCCATCGCATGTTCGCTAGGTTTTCCAAAACTCCCAATTTGAAGAGTAAACACCCAAATTGAATTGCATTGAACAAGTTGCACCCCAAATAGAAGTTTGCTTCAATTCATCAACAGCAATCTAGGTGCTTCCTACTCTCGTAGTTCATATTTGTGTTGGTCTTGCAGAAACCCTCTGTTTTGTTCGTTGTTTGTACGGTAGACGAATTTCAGTTGTTCCTTCTTTCTGCCTTTCTGGTTGCACGTAGTGTGATTGAAATCCAAAAGGTACTCTGCATCGCATTCACCATTTCTCTTCTTGTCTCATTCCTCTCATCATCATAATAGATGCCTACAAATGATTCCACTCATAAGCAAAAAATTCACGATTTGCAGTATGGACTGCTTCTCATAAACTTGAGTTTTTGCAGTATGGACTTGGAAATTATTGTTATCAGCCTGGGAAGACATGGCACCAGGATTGCAAGATTCTGTATTCTGAGATATTTTCTAGGTGTTTTTTTTTAATGCTTGGTTAGTGGCCTATAACTTTTATGACCTATCTACCATAGGAGGGCCACAGTGAAATGCATATGCTAACCACCCGATAATATCACCATGACAAAAAAGATGAATGTACCCCATTCCCAATCATTAATTTTGGTTCCTCAACAGTAAGGCCATTGGTAGGGTGCGACATCCAAGTTGAATGGTGCACTGTTGCTATCGCTGCTATCGCTGACACCGACGCAGCTCAGGACCCCGAAGGTAGGGGGAATGATGGGACCTTTTTCAGGCGGTGGGATTAATACATTGCGCTCACCCGAAGAAAAGCCATTGCTATGGCATACAATAATTTCATTTTTTTTCTTCTCCATTCTTACTGCCCTCTTGCAAATTGAGTAGAAATGATTATTCATATGCATCGTTTCAAGTTATACTACTTTAGTCTTCATAGTTTCATAATCACACATTATGTCACAGGACGAACAACATAGAATCGAAGAATTACTATGATTCACAAACCTCTAAAGGACGACAAAAAGGACATACTACCCGTAGAAATAATTGTATTTGCACATGATAGAAATATTTATAAGTCGTTATCATAGCTTGAACATCTTTTGATACTTAACGACATTGATCCTAAGCTGACTGTCATTGTTATGGCATTTACCCATTTTTTACCCCTATTACAGTTTATACTCTTTATTTTTATTTTATCATTTTCAAGTTCATCCTCTTATTTGTTTAATGTGAAGTGTTTTCTTTTTACTGTGAAGCATTTACTTTTGTCATCTTTCCTCAATAGTGCCATTCAAGGTAGTTGACCACTTAAATTAGAGATAATTGCATGAACCACAATATTGGGTATCTTTTTGTGTCTTTGGGTAGCATCTTCAAGGAATGTGGAGAATGCAGCTAGTGAAGAGGATGTTTCTTGATGTTATTGTTGTTAATGACATGCGGAAACAAATGAGCCTTGGCTTAACAAAAAATCTATCCATTGCACCAAGACTGCTCAAAGTTACAAACTTTCAACTGGTATGCTATGCGAGGACAACATCAACATTTGATAATTAATATTGATTAGTAACTTAGATGTTACAACACACCATAGATTAGCAACTTATTATACCGAAGGATGCATATACTTCTCCAAAGCGAGCAAGACCCATGTAGTGTTAGAAACTAACTAATGCTTTAGCACCCATATAGTACAATGGTTAGGAAGCAAATATTCATCAAAATTATATCTTGCTCTAATAGTTAGGTCCCATAGCATGTAAAACACCAACCAATACCATTCTATTTTTCAAACATACATACTTAATTAGATGAGCAAGCACCAAGGCCATGAAAAAAAATTCATCCTACCGATTTGAAAAGTAAAGGTACTCAATCAAAACAAGAGATTGTGGTTTCCTTGGAGGCCAAGAAATTTATTCATCATCTACAACCACTAGTTTTATTATTTTCCTTAGCATGCTTGTGGCTGCTTCTATCTTCTCCTATAGAGGGATATAATACATAAGATAAGATATATATATATATATATATATATATATATATATATATATATATATAGGATCATTTGGAGACTAACCCACTAATAAGTTACACCAAGAATATAGCATGACATTTATTAATAGATAGATGATTATAGTGCCACGTTCAATCCGTTTATATACTATTATAGACCAGAACTAGATCAAACTTGTTATTAGCTCAAAGTTAATCATAATTAGTAAGATATAAAGCTACAAAATGTACTCGATCTGGATAAATGATTTGAAATTTTTTTGCATTAAAAAAACCAAAGTATTTATTTCACAAAAATATATATAAAAGGCAGCCAAATATGTAATGGGTCTACTTTGATACAAAAGCAGACAGAAAAACAGTATAACTCAGTTTTTCTTAGAAACAAGATAAGCTAGAAAAATACGGGATTATGATCCAAACTCAAAACTAGATCCAATTGGATGTTATAAATGTGAAATTTTATTTTCCCAAAGTTTCTTCCACAAGAATGTGCTACCTTGTTTTGGAGATGATTTTTTTTAAATTACTATTGAAAATGTTGGTCCTTTAAAAGGGTTCCAGCAAAACATGATACAAATGTTGGTGTTGCATAGGACACCAAAGCGCAATAACAACTTCAAAACGTGAGCTCATGGATAGAGGAATTACAAAAGGATTGAGACAATGACTTGAAAGATTGTCATTGTACATTAGTTTTTTTCAGAGGTTTCTATAAACTAGATAATTGTTTTGTGCACAAGCCATTCTACAAAGCTCATCAATTGTGAAGAAAGCTCCTGATAGTCTTTCATGGAATTAAACCACCAAATCCAATATAGTTAAGCAAAATACGACCTATGCATGCTCTTGTAGCAATTTAAGTGGCTTGAAAAACAAGCTTTTTGTTGCTTTTTGAAAGGATCTCACACTCTAGAGAAAGGGAAAGATTGTTAAGGGACTATCGTTAAATGTGACATTGTTATTTTGTGCCTTCATTATTATTGTTGTTCAAAGCACTCGAGATCTTTATAAGATTGATCTGAATTTGAAAATGTTTTAGGGCCTTGTGAACTTAATCTTTCCTATTGTAAAGAATTACATCTCATACCATTTTATTACAAAAACATCTTTCCAATTTTTAAAGTAATCAATATGGTTGAAAAAAGACGGACTGGCAACGACAACAACTAATCAATATTTATTATCTACGGTTTATGAATTTATTTCAGTACAATAAATATTTTTAAATTAATTTTTCTATGTTATGAATATGGTAAGTCTACATTATGTGGTTGGGGTTAATTTCTGCATTTCTTTATCGAAAATAATTCAATGGTAAGCTAGATAATTAGATGTCCATGTGTGAAGTGTAACAATTGTTGCTTCAAGACCCTAACAGATGTTCTAGATGACATTGTCTGTCATGGGTTTTGTGAAAATTACACATTGGATTTATCATGAGAAGCCTAGGTCAATAGAGCACGTACTAAAAACAAGTTCATCATGACATCAAAATGAAGCAGAGATTCGAGAAATGTTGGCTAATATATTTTTCAATGGTACCACAAAAGTTGACAATGATGGAAGCAATTTAAGTATTTCAATGGAACCAATGAATCAAAAAGTATATTTTATGAACTTTTAGATGATATTGAACAAGCTATATCCAAGATGCAAATTCTCACAATTGTCGTCTGTTGTTTGGCTTTACCAAAATAAAGTGTTTAGATGTGTCGAGCAATAAAAAATCTACTATGTTGTTAGAATTTTTTAAAAGAACTCATAACAATGGAAATTTGTTGGCACTATCTTATTATGGGGTGCAAAAAGTTATTAGTGATTTAGGTTTCAAAGACAACAAGGTTCATGTTTGTCCAAACTATTGAATGTTATATTGGAAAGACATTGCAGAAAAAGAAGTTTGTGACATTGTGGTGCGTCAAGATGAAACACTTTTGAAAGTGAGAGTTAGAATAATAATATAAATATGGTATAAAATGAAAGAAACATAATTCCCCATCAAAAGAGAGTTAGAATAATAATATAAATATGGTATAAGATGAAAGAAACATAATTCCATCAAAGTGATGTCGTACTTTCTCTAATTCCAAGTCTTGAAAAGTTATTTATGTAATCTAAAATAGCTTAAGTTATAGCACATGGCCAATGATTCTCATACCATATAATTTGCCTTCATGGTTGGTCATGAAAGAAGACAACATAATATTGATTATTTATTTTCTTGATTTTTGGCCATCAAGCCCTAAAAATGACATAGATACCAATTTGCAGCTACTCGTTGATGAATTGCAGGAACCATAGTTTATGATACTTTAAAAAAGAAACATTCAAAATGTGTGATGCACTATTATTGACTACCAAGGATTTTCTAGCATGAGCTAATTTAGCAGCTTGTCCTCAAGATCAATATGAAACCAACTCTATTTGGTTGAAGAAACAGTAAAAATTTTTATGTGGGTCATCATAGATTTTTACCAATTAATCACATGTTTCACTTTCTAACTAGTTGAAGAATAGTAAAAAAAAATATGTTATATGGATCACCATAAATTTTGACCAATTGATCATGTGTTTCACCTTGACAAGCATGCTTTTGATGGAACTATGGAACTACGAGGTGCTTTCATTACTGCTTATAATAGTGACATTCCTTTGTAGGTGCAATATTTTACAAATGTGTTTAATAAGAAAACTAGTTGAGTTCAATTATTACACTTGACATTGGATTGGAAGAAAAAAAATATAGTTTATAATTTGCCATATTAGCAGTATAATGCATTACAACATAAATTAGATGTAAGGCACATTAAGAAGAGCGTTTGTGATAATATTATCTATACATTATTGAAAGTAGATGAAAAATCTAATGATTCTTGTATGGCTATATTAGATATGAAGGAAATGAATATCAGATATTCACTTCATCCAACTAGGATGTCTGGTTCCAATGAAGCAAATTAATCACCTGCTTCATTTTCAATGACCAATGTTGAGAAAAAAAAAACATTAAAAAAGGTACTGAAGAGCCTAAAGACTCCTGATGAACTCTTGTCAAATATTCGAAGACACCCCAAATTTTTTCTTTTTAGAATGACCATTTGACCTCTCTTAATGGAGGTTTTGTGCTAATTTTATCGAAATATTTCAATTGCATAGGTGAAGGATCACACAAACACAAAATTCATCATCCAATTGTTAGGGAATCACAACCAGATCAGCAAGCCTACTGCTGGTTAGAAAATGATCAATTTGCCCCTCATTTCCCTCATTTTGCCGAAATTTGATCCAATTTTCATAAAAAAAGCTCTAGAAACTCTGAAAATTATGCTATTCCATTTCAATTATGAAGATTCTCACATTTGCTCAAAATGGCCCTTTTTTGTTGTTTTTCAACAATTTCTTCACACTAGATCATCTGCAGATCTCGAAAAACTTTACGTTCAAACTGTTTTCAATGTCAACAAACTATTTTCAATGAAACTGCCAATTTTTATGGCTAAATTTCCATCATAACCTCCCATTTTCCTCTATTTCAGCTTAAATGAGCTCACTAGATCAGTGATTCACGTAATTCTCAGCATTGATATATTGAAAGTTCCCATGGAGGTCACATTAAAATTTCTTAGTGCTAGGAGAGTATTTACAAAGGTATTTCCACTTACTCTACTTGAACTCCTAACACGAAAGTCACTCTCTCTCCTCCATTTTAAGTGTCTCGGCTAAAATTCTATCAATTTGGGGTTAGTGTGCGAAGCTATGTCAGAACTGACTATCATTAGCGATATTCATATTAATTCATCCAAAATCTAGTTCATCTTGCAGTTCCACTCATTTCTCTTAAATGTCTGGAGCTCTCTGTGATAGCTCAAACTTTTGAACTGAAATTCTTACAATCTGGAATTCAAATTGTTTTAATCATAAGCATCTCAACAAAGTATTATCATCTTCAATTCGAATACAACACCCTTGGATTATACAATTCATCATTGCCAATGAGTGCACTATCATGTCCAAATCCAAACATCTCCACTTGTGGCGTTAGAGCTAAGTTATTATCAATCCAAGATTTTGATTTTCAATCTGGCACACTGATGGATTCAAAATCAATTGAATTGAGTATTAGTGCATCCACTTCTCACAGATGAAGAAAAATCAATATTTCTCATTTTACCCTCCACATTTTCAATTGCAACTTGGTCAATTTGAAAAATTCTAATTTTTTAAGGGCAAATGAAGTCACTTTTTCCATAAAATTTTACATGAGCACATATTTCCACATTGTCTATGATCCTACATGGTTTAATGCCTAACCTAACTCACAAACATGGTTTTTTCACTTGAGGAAAAATAATCATTTGGCCAAATATTCATTATTTTTATAATTTTCTAAGTTAAGAACCACATAAACCTAACCTAAATATTTGATGCATCAAGACTGAGCCTGGTATGGCTCACATAGAGCTTGAACCCACCTTCAACCTAGCCTGGAGTCGGTCAGCTCAGTTTGACCTAAAACTGAAGCCAATTGACCTAAGCCCTGTTGGACCTACATCCAACCTAGGCCAGACCTAGAACAAGCCTAGGTCAACCTCTTAAGACTGAGCTTGAACACATTTGTGCCCAGGTCCTACACATGAATCTTGGATCCTGAATTTAAACTCCAAATCTGCAATCTAGCTCTATAATCTACATTGTTTCAAATCTAGATCTCATATCTGATATCCAAAATCATTTTTATTGATCCAAAGTAAGAGTTAAACCTCCGATCTAAATCCAAAATCCAAATCCATGCTTAAAATTCAGAACAAAATCCAAAGCAAACATTAGATCATCGATCAGAAGTCTTGATTTGATCTATCTTGATTAGGGTTAATCCTAACCATCCATTTCAGAGCTGGCTAGGGTTTTTCATATTTTTCAATCTATAAAAGGACCAGGTTTTGCATATATGTTTAGTGTGTCTTCCAATTTTGATGTGTTTTCATTAGAATTTGACTTCTCTATCATGTCGATATTATCGACTGGTTTTTCTGTCCCAAATTTTGTTTTGAAAATTTATCGAATTGATTAACTTAGTTTTCTCAATGTGGAGGTCCAAACTGAGTTATGTAAACGCTAGGAGTTTTTTTGTAGTTTCTATTTCCTTTATCTAAACTTTCATGTGATTTTAAGTTAATTTGACCTCTTAGGTCAACATTTTGCTCTGATTATGTTTTTTGTAACTTTCTGCAGAATTTTGTGGAAAACAATATTTCTACTAAACGTTGCACATTCATTACTTTTTTGTGTTATTATTCTTTTTGGATAATTCCATGTTCTTTTGTTTCTTGTCCAGGTCATGAGTCTATCTCCAAATTTTCAGCCAAAACAAAGCTTTATATCTCTTTCAAATAGGATCACCAAGACGGATGCTTGAAAGTTCATTACAAAAGAGATGGTTTTAGTAACTTTGCTACTTTCTCATTTTAATGTTTGAAGTTCCTTTCAGAACTATAAGTTGCTGGATGTTCTCTACGTGTAGAGATTTTACTGACCAAATTTTAGATCAAGATGTATTTTCTAACCCCACTTTACATATCACCAAAATTCATGATTTGAACTATTTTCCTATTGTTTTGATTTTTTATAGAACGCTTTATAACAACTCATGTTTTCAAGTCCATATCTTTTTGTCTTCAAACGTGGTTGGATGCTTGATATATAGAGAGTAAGTATACCAAGTTTCATGATCATTAGACATCATTACATTAATGTTTGCATTTGTGCAACATGGGTTATCAAACTGTTTTACTATTTTCTGGTACTTAGTCAAATTTCTGAGTTTATCTACAAATCTACAAATTGTTATTTCTTAATCAATTTTGCAAAGCAATAACTTTTTCATCTTTCATTATTTTTCTACAAAGTCCTACCGATTCTATGTTATGCAGAAAATCTGCAGAATAAATTTAAACTCAATCTAAGTTGTATCGATATGCTTTGAGTTGTGCAAAATTCATAGCAATAAAATTGTTTTCTGGTCTATTTTCTACAGAAAATCTGTTTCATGTGTTGAATTTCTTGGTTAACATATTTTTGTAGAATATAGATTTTTCTAATTTATCACTTGGGCCTGATTTTGTGATCCGTGGAGATCTTTCATTCAAAATTTCATGAAGATTGGATTCAGTTTGTCTAACTTTTAGGACCATCAAATTAGTTGCAAAGAATACATAGCACTTTCCTAAAATAGCCAATTTTTTTGTTTCCCACATAGTTAGAGATTTTCCATCCAATTTTTTATTTTAACTAAACATTTTTACTTTCTTTGTGGAAAAATCCTAAATTGATGTGGTTAATCATGTGAACCATCATTTTAGGGTTTTGGAACGTGTTTATTTGATTAATTATCTTCATGCATCATTAAATGTGTATTATTTCAAAAATATTACATTTGGACTTCAGTATATGAATTTAGGGTTTTGGATGAAATTGCATCAATATGCCATTCTCATTAAGCATGATTTATCATGTGAAAGCCCTATTTTCAATCAGAATTTCATAATTGTTTAAAAATATCATGTCATTCATATTAGTTTTAAGAATTAACTCTTGCATGGGTTCATGATGATACAAATCATACAATATGTCACTTGATTCAAGAATTTTCAGTTCATGCTCTCTAATGTTTGATGATTCACTTAGATTTCTAAATTCTCCTATTTCAAAATTCATGACCCCTTTTGCATTTAGGTTTGATGACAATCACACTTTGAGACCTTAAACACTTAATCTAGTCCTTGATCTGATTACCCCTATTACAGGCGATAGAAACAGTTAGATATCATACTAGCAGGTCGAGTTCTAACTCCCGTGGGTTCCTACTATAAGAATACAGAGGTGAGTAAATATTTCAATCATTTTCTATTCATTCCATATGAATGGCAATGATGTGCAAGATTGCAAAATTTTGCATGGTCAATAATATTTCACAAAGTGTGCATTTAAAAGAAATGAAAACAACAAGTGTTAAAAGCCATGATTCTCACATTATGATGCATTATATTCTTACACTAACTATTAGAAGATTATTGCCAGAAGAACGTCAGCTTGACATTGATAGAACTGTGTATGTTCTTCAATAAGTTAGGTTCAAAAGTTGAATCTGAAAATAACTTCAATCATTTGAATGAGGACATTGGTATGATATTATGCAAACTCGGGAAGATTTGTTTGTTTACATTTTTTTTTAATATCATGATGTATTTGCTAGTGCACTTGGCCAAAAAAGTGATTTTAGGTGGATCTGTGTAGGTCAACCATCTATCCAAAGCCATTTCATCCATTATGATGGATGGTTAAGATAAAAACAAGGAGAAAAATTGTCAACTAAGACTAGAAGACAAAATGCCAATCACTTTTTTCTTCTTGTTTTCCTCTTAACCGTCTATCATGTTGAATTGCACGAACAAGGTTAGATGGAGGAGTGACTCTAAAAAGTTAGTCACAATTCAATTTTCTTCTATATATATATATATATATATATAGTGTGCATATTCTTTTTTCATACATGTATAGCTATCTTATGAAGTTAAAGTCATATAAGTAGAATAAAAGTCATTCAGAAAGCTTAATTGCAGAAGGCTATTTGATAGAAGAATGTTTCATAATTTGCTCCAGGTATCTACATGATTTTGATGCAGATTAAATCAATCTGCACAAAATGAAGATGGTAACGATGAGAATAATGATGCGACACCTACTGTTGTTAGAAAAGGATGCCCTTTAGGAAAAGAAGAGTTAATTATGATTGATGATATAATGTTGAATTAGAAACACATATATGTGCTATTTAATCATCATCTGGTGATACCTTATATTGAGTAAGTTTGAATTTCATTATTTTGTTTAAACATATTTCTTGTAGACATAATCTTATAATGCTTTTAAAGCAACACATAAATTCATGAGATGCAAACGTAGCTCATAGAGAAGAATTTTTAAGATGGTTTAGATAAAATGTAAGTTGTCTTTGTTTTCCAAGTGATTTAATCTGCCGTATACATAATTGTTTAATTAGGTTAAATGTTGATGATAATTTTGATGAATTCTTATAGTTGATGACTACACTGCATGATAAAACATACATGCTGTTTTGGTAAGATGTTAGACATATAGGTTTTTAATTTTATGCTTTAATTCTAACTGTTCCCTTTTTGTGAAATATCAACAGAGAACTCATTTTTGTTGCTCATCTCCTCATATTTCACCAATGGCTGGAACAAAAGAAGAAACACATCAATATTGTGTGAATCATTTATTAGAAGAAATTGTTCTTGACACGGAGGAACAAACAAATGAACCATCATTGGAGATTGTCCCTGACATAGAAGAAGAAGATAGTTTGTCATCTGATATTGCCCTTGACAATGAAGAACAAAATAGTGAATTACGATTGGTAGTCTCTGATTATGAGGATTTAGCCATTGGCAAAAAACCATACTATTTCTCTTCACTCTTAAGTGGTGCAGGGGTCCTTGTCCAAGTCATGGAAGGACCAATGTGGTTCAGGTCTTAGGCCCCTACCAAAATAGGCATAGATGTGTTGGTAGAAGATCTGTAAAAGGTCTTAGTAATTTTTAGTGCTCTATGGTGGATTTTTAGCTTGAAGAAGGACATGTGATAGGTTATGTAGGTGATGAAGAAGTTGTACAATGTTGCTTAGCAAGAATTTTACAACATAAGAGACCACCATTGCAAGTCTTTTCACCCTTTGGAAGACAGCAGTTATGTGGAGATTACACCCATTTTGTACCTTCAAGTTTTGTTTGGCAACCTTCAATCTTACTATGAGGAGGTTTAAGGTCCGAGGATCTTAGACACTCATTTTAGATCAAGAGATCTGACCATGGATTTGAGACTCCTTGTTCGATCACATCATCATTATAATTAGGGGTCTAAGATCAACTGTTTGTTACAAAATGAGGATCTTAAATTCAAACTTTCTTAGCAATTGATAAGTACATAGAAAATGAGATTGCAAGAAAACTATGTTTTTTCGGTCGTCAAAATTGTGATGCAATAACTATTAGTACACATTCATAAGATCCATGGTCAGAGGCATTCATCTTGGTATACTCATCCCACACATTCTTCTCTACTAAAAAACACTTGTTGGCATTGTCCCATCCAAAACTACTTGTGTTCAACAATTCCTTGCACATGCTTGAGTGGCCTTCAAATGTTTTAAATGATTTTTTAATTTATCGTTCCAAATTTTGGTTCAAATTTTTGCTGCATTTTCCTTGCTATATCATAATATCCTTTATGTGCGAATCCACCTTGGAGCTTCCTCTTTTTTATGTGGACTGTTCAAGTAGTACTTGAATGAAATATTCATCAGGCATAGTCAACCATCTCAAATTTTTTATTTTTCAGCTTTAGAGGAATCCATATCTACATCATAGTTGTTATCACCCAAAATTTTTCCAAAAGGACTATATTTCATCTCACTCAAATGAAATTCTCAATTATTTCAGTTGGATTTAATTTCATTTTGATTTAAGCCCAATCATAGACCCAAACAAATGCACAACCATTCGATCCAAAACAAATCTCTAGTCCGAATCCAAACCTAAGGTTCAAATTCAAACACGAGATTCACATACAAAATCCAACTCTAAAATCTAAATTAAATCCAAAATCCAGATATCAAATCCAAATTAAATCCAAAATCAAAATTTAGATCCAATTCAAAAATTTCAACTCAAAATCCAAAATCAAGATCAGAAAAATAAAATTAGATTCTATCAAGTCCCACGTTCGCACGCACAAACTTGCCCTTTGTTTTATGTCTCGTCCTCACACCAAGATGTGTTTTTGAGCTTAAACCAGTTAATAGAATGCATCGGAGACCAATTGAACCTAATCTGGATCTAAACAAACCCTAAATCACTCGAAACAGAGTTGGCCCCCCCATTTGTAACAAAAACTATTTTTATCCACTTTAAAAAAATATTTTTTAAATAAATCGAACCCTCCTTTTTATTTTTGTTTTATTTAAAAAAAAACCATCACGTGCAGCACATGCCACATTTCCATGAAAAAATCCTCCCCTTAGGGGGTGGTTTTGACCATTTTGATCTTGTAGGACTAATGGCCAATCCCACTTGATCAAAACCTATTTTTCTACAAAAAAAAATTAAAAATAATACAAAAATACTTGAAATTCAAATGAAAAAATCTCGTTAAATTAAAAAAATCCAAATGTTGAATTTTTGTTCCAAAACTTTCTATAAATACCCCCTCAATCCTCCATCTTGGGCATGAGCATAGACAACCTCTTGTGCTTTCTCACTTGAAAATTTAAATTTTCCTTAGCTTTCTCTTTCCATTTCTCTCTTCTTCTTCAACCTTGGGAGCAAACATTCTCCTAGTTCAAATTCTTCAAAGAAACAGAAAGAGATCCCTTAGAACATTCATCATCTTTGAGTTTCACCCGAAACGACTCTAAGATCATTCAAAAGAGAGAGCTCATTTCTAATATCATTCATATTCGAGGTTTGTGATCCTCTATTTTTATTTTCATTTCCTCTTGCTACCTCCCCCAATTAAGAACCCCAATGAGTGTTTTATTACGTTACTTTCATTATAAATATTTGATTTTCTCCCATACCCAATGGTGGGAGAAATATATTCTCTTGTGGCAAGTGAAATGATTATCGTCTTATGTTCATATTTGGAATCATGTTTTCCAAAAGAAAATACCCTCTCTAATGCGGCCTTGTTGACTTAGCTTAGGTTCTTGTATGAGTCCAAGTTCCTCTCCGGCCTACGTAAAAAAAATCGAAGCAAGATATTTTTAAGTCATTTCTTGATTTTCATTCTCATGAAGACATATACGTATATACATGTTATATACATATACGTGTACATAAGTACCTTTCTTTGTTTTTCTCCCGTTATGATTTAACATTTTCTTTTCTAAATTTTTATACACATACATATATAAATAAGTACATGTATGTGTGTTCTATTTTCTCTTTTTCTCTTTCTCTCTAAAATCTCCCTGTTTCTCTTTCTAAAATCTTCTTCTCCCTCTCCATTAGATTTAGCACTTTCTTTTTATAAAGCTTTCATATACATATACATGTGTATATGCATATATATGTATATATAAGTATGTATACACATACGTATCCTTCTTTCTTATAAAAAATCTTTTATTTTGTGGTTTTAAAATATATTTCTCTCTAATTTTTTCTCTATTACTCTTGAATTGAAGTATTTTCTCTTTTCCATTCTTTTGGATATTTTTTTCCTAAGACCTTTTCATTTGTCGACTTCACCAAAACCAAAAATCAAGTAATGACCTAATATTGGAGTCATGCCTGATGATCTACAACCCCATTCTATTTTCAAAACTTTTTCTCTTTTCACAACAATATTTATGACAATCTTATAAATAAAAACAAAAATCTTATATGTATGTAGTGGTAGAAATGCTTTTAGATGAATGTCATGGTACGAATGAATGATTTCCTTTCAACCATGTAGGATCATTGCATCCATACATTCACATTATATCATGAATGATCACAAACACATCTCTGAAAGAACTTAAATAAGATAATATGGAGCACTAAAAAAGTGATAGCCAAATTAGAGCAAAATCTCGAATCTGCTGAAAGTCATAAGAGACCATTAAAGTGACTTCAAAAAGTGATCTCCAAAATTTTTCAAATGATAATTTGTAAAAATCTTTTAATTCAATATTTTACTCAAAGTCAAATCAAATGACTCTTCAAAAATTTTCTCAAGAATTTGAAATATCAATCTTCAATATTTTCTCAAACACCGCACCACATTTATAATAAAAAAGATGTTTAAGCCAAAATGAAATGCATCGATAATAAAATAGCCCTTGGATTGGTTACCCTTGGTAAAAGTACCGAAAACAGTCGATCCTCGTACCAACGGGTAAGTACCTTTTTCTGTAATTTCAAAACAAAACATCATTTTTTTGGAGCACTCTAAACCCAAAATTTTTTGAGGATGCGAACAATAGTCAATAGAAAACAAATACCACAATCATGATTCATATTGCAACTAAGAAATGTAATATGACGAAAGCAATGCAATAAAACCAACGCCTCCTAAAAGTTGAATGAAAGTGCTTTTTTAAGATGCAAATCCAAGTCTCTAAATTGTTGCTGAGAAGTCAATAGGAAGCAAGAGGTATGTATTAATTAATATGGCAATTATTTGTGGAAACGAACTCCATAACCAAAAGGCTTAGCTGGTGAAGGATGAAAAACTGTTCCTCAGTCTGGCAACCATCAATTAACAAAGCTCGGAAGCACAGAACGTCAACTTTCCATTCTTTGGATCAATCCAAATTGAAATAAGTTATTTATAATAAGAACCCTTAATAGAAGCAAAACAGTGGTAAATTAATAGGCCGGGAAGTTGTCTCCAATCACCAAACAGAAGACATACATAATATACAATTCAAAACCCACTCAAGCCTCAGTTTCAGTATCAATAATGAAGCATTTCATCTAATTAAATGTCCTATCACCAAATAGAAGACATACATAACAAAAAAAATTCAGAACCCAATCAAGCCTCATTACCCACAAATCCAACCTAACATAACACAAAATTTGCACATTTATTATTGACAAGAAACTGAAATTTTGTAGAGATTTGGTTCCACTACAGATATCGTGATTGACACTATGTGAATTGACATAAATTTTTAAATGACAAATGTATATATATATATATATATATATATATATATATATATATATATATATATATATATATATATATATATAGCGGTAGCACATACACACATATATATGTGGCCCATGGTGAAGAAGAAGAGAAAGCAAGTGACTTATTCCATTATGCCAAGAAGAATAATGGTCGTAAGATAAGTAGAGCCATTAAATGGGAGAGGAATGGGAAGAGAAATAAAATAAAAAATAGATATAAAGATGAAATATTAAAATGAGAGAAATATAAGTTAGAATGATATAGGAAAGTTAAGAATGAGAGAAATAAACATTAGAATGAAAATGACGGGATAAAGAATGAGTGAAAAAGAAGTTAAAATGAAAGAGAGAAAAGTTAAAATGACTAAAAAGAGATGAAGAAGCTAGTTAAAATGATAAAAAAGATAAGTTACAAAAAGAGAGAAAATGTTTGCCTTGGTTATGCTCTCCAGAGCTTCAAGGAGAATCCTTAGCTCTTTTGGGCAAAAAGAACTTCGTGGTGGCCTGAACGGGTTAGAGATGCTCCCCAAGAGTCCATCTCAGGCTCTTCGAAGGCCTCCTCTTGTTGGAAATGAAAGTTTGGATAAAGATTAGGAGAGCCAAGCAAGAAAAATTGAACAAGAAGAAGAAAAGAAGAAATCTAAAAGAGGAGATAGAAAATTCAAAGGCTTGAAAAAATGATGGATTTTTCCTCACTAAAGGAGAGAAATGCGGAGGTATTTATAGAGGAATGAGGGTCAAGGGCATTGTGGCCTTTTTTCAAAACAAAATTATCCATTAATTAGTCATCATTGGCTTAAAAATAACTTGAAAACACTAAGAGGGTCAAACTTGTCTAAAAATAAGTTGACTGGAGGGTTGACCCCACCAAGGGGCAGCTTGCCCACCCAAGGCTCAACCAGCCTAGGCCTCGCCCATTGCCATTTCTAAACAGGCCGAGCTAGGCAGCCACAGGCCAATTATGGCCTATGATGGCTGGCCGCAAGTCTATCTTGGCAAGGCCACAGCCGAGCCCTGCCACGCAGGGCAGGCCAGCGCCGCGCCAAACCAGGCTTGCCCGGGCCTTGGATTGGCCAGACTAGGCTTGGTTAGCATGCCATATTGGCTGTGGGCCCCACAGAGGGTATGTTGGAATTTTTGTGAAAAAAAGATTATTTTTTGAAATGAAAGGATATTTTGAGAAAACCAATGGCATTTTGAGACATTTTCAGAAAATCAAGGGTATTTTGGGATTCTTGAATAGAAATTGCTGGTATTTGGAAAATGATCATAATGTCTCGATACCTAGACTGGGAACGATGTGCAACTTGTATTCGGATCTGAAAAATGGATCTAACTCTCAATTTGGAGCTGGATCTGGATCAAAAGCTTTGAATGGATAAAAGATAATATATTTGGATTTGGATATTAAATTTTGATCTAAAACTCATATTTGGTTCTGAATCTCATATTTAAATATGGATTGATGTAAAAACATAGAATTGGATCTAGATCAAGAATTTGGAGCCAAACAAGGATATGGATCTAGATTTTGGATCTTCTGTTCGGATCAGATTTGAATTGATATGAAGGTACAAATTGGGATCAAAAGAATCCAAAATTGAGATTTGGATCTAGATTTAAAACTTTGTTGTGGATCCAGTTTTAGCATTTGGATTTGGATATGGATCCATGTTGTATGTGGTTTGAATCTATGGTTCTATTTTGGATATGGAGCTAGTATTTGGATCTAAGGCTTAATTTTGCATCTAAGGCTGGGCTTTGGATCTAAATTTGGATCTAAGGCTGGGCTTTGGATCAAAATTTGGATCTTGGGATTTGTTTTAGGCTTCTATATGAGTTTTGGAACCAGATCCCAATTTGAATTATAGAATAACTCTAAATTGAGATTGGGCCTTGTGTCGTGAAATAGATCCAAACAAGTCCCAAATATCTTTGATAGTCAAATAAAAGAAAACTTGACCATAATTAAGAAAAATTGAAGTGTTTAAAGCTGAAAATCCTTAAATGTTGTTGTAAAGTTATCATGAAATGTTTGAGAATGGCTAAATAAAGAATTTTGAGAAATTGGGGTGATTACAGATGCCACTCTTTGCTGCTAAGCCAGTGCAGTCTGTGCTTAATAGCAAAGTTAAGCACCCAAATTTGATCAACAAAAATTTTGGCTAAAAATTAAAATGTTAGAATCACATTTAAGGTTTAACCCCTTACCTAAATGAGTTGTTTGAGTTTATATTGTAGGTTTAACCCTTCACCTGCACATGTTTGCCAAAATTGAATTTAGGTTTAACATCCCTAAATGGGTTGTCTTGGCTTGCATTGCAAGTTTAACTCTTTACGTGCGTGGGTTGCTCTTTTGTCCATAATTTCAGGTTTTACCATCTTTCTGAATGCGTTGCTCAATAAAAAGTGGCAATGCTAAGAAAGAACCTAATCACCTCAAATACCTTTTTTGAAGCTATGAGTGAGACCCTGTTGCTCTTACATTGGTTGTGACATGAAGAATTCCTATCACCTCAAGTGCCTTACAGTAAAGCTGGATTTTGAACTTGCTTATAAAATTCGCCAACCTAGCACTTGGGATGAGCTTGCTTTGAAAAGCCTTTGGCCAAATGGCCAAGTTGTGGTTGCTCCATAAGATTCCTTTGTCTAGTGATATGGTTGAGTTAGCTTTAGAATGTCTCGAACCTAGTAGCTGAGTTACGCTTGATCCAATATTTAACTTAGCAGCTGACTTGATTTGACTGAATATGATACTTTTCTTGATAGACAAGGATGATTCGAATGATTTGTTAGAATAATTCTGTGGATCTAGTTTTAGAATTTGGATTTGGACATGAATCCATTTTGTATGTAGTTTGAATCTTTGGGATCTATTTTCGATCTGAAGCAACTATTTGGATCTAAATCTGGATTTAGGTCTAGGCTTTGGATCTAGATTTGGATTTTGGGATTTCTTGTAGGCTTCTGTATGTGTTTTTGAATCAAATTTCAGTTTGAATTATTGAATAAGTCTAAATTGAGATTGGGCTTTGTGCCAGAGTCTTAAATAGATCCAAATAAGTCTCAAATATTATTTATAGTCAAATAAAAGATGAAATTGACCATAATTAATAGAAATTGAAGTGTTTGAATTCAAAAATCCTTGAGGGTTAAAGTTATCACAAAATATTTGAGAAAGGCTAGATAGAGAATTTTGGGGTGATTACATGATCTAAACTTTCAATCCAAGTCCTAGATTCAAATACTTATTTAGATCTCAGTCTAGATCTCTCTAAAATCCAGGCCATCTGAATATGTATCGAAATCCAAAATTCAGGTTCAAATTAATTTGGTACTGGCATATGTCAGCCATCTAACTTTTCAGATGGATGACATCTCAACCATCTAATCTTTCAGATGGATAACACATGTCACCCATCTAGCTTTTTACGATGTTGGCACTTATCAAAATTCTATTTTTTAGGATTCTGGAACTTGTTGGAATCATTGAGACTCTATCGTATTTGGGGCATTCTAGTTGGCTGTTAATATAGAAGCCCTAGGGACAAGATCCCATTTAAACTCTCTCAAGCTCAACTCCAAGTTTGTGGATATGCTCCCTCTCTTTGTATTCTATGGTTACACATGCAAACTCACAATGTCCTTGCATTGGAGGCTTTGTTAAGCTATCTTCAATTTAATTTTTGGAAGACATGTACTTCATCATCACTTCTCCTTTGGCAAGCTTTTCATGTATAAAATGTTGCTCTATTTCCATAACATGAGGCTACACAAAATGCAGTATCAACAATATGACACCTCAATATGAGGCTTTGTCCCGGTGGTACTTTGAGTTCATGTAGAAATAGTTAGACTCATATTGTCAGTAATTGTGCTTGCAATGGACCTACACTATTTTATCCCATGCTAGATTTGGATGCAACTATCTGCTGTTTAGATTAAAAAAATGCTACAAGTTGACCTTCGAAACCACTCTGAAGCAATTTGTGTAAGTTCACCCCAATGAGTATTTTGGGTTTGTGCATATACTAACAACCTTTATTTGTTGCAAATAATATGTTTGGCATCATATTGATAGGTTATCAAGTGCTTCAATATAGAAGTATTAAGAATTAAAAAAAAAACTCAAATTCAAAATTTCCCACGTGGTGTTAATCTTGTCATTGGCATAGGTATGGACGTTGCACCCTATCGTACATGTTCAGCTTATAAGAACATCGGTTATAATTTTTGTTGTGTGAGAACTGACTTGCCACTACTGTGCGTTGCTTCTATGATGCCTACAAGGAAATGAAGCTCAGCTATTTTTTTTGTAAATTTAGTTCAAAAGTGAAAAATATGTCCTCATTTGTTCAGAAAAAGCTCTCGAATATGACATGTCATCAATGTAACATTATCTTCTTTTTTAATAATGAAATTAGTGAGACATCTATACATGCATACATATTTGAGCTCCAGTTTGGGAAGAACTGAACCCAGGTGAGCAAACCAACTCTAGATATGTGCTTTAATCTCTTTCTCTCTCTCTGTCTTTATGTCTGTCCATAAATTGCCGAAATCCCTGTATATATGTATATAAATATGTATATGTATATATGTATATATATATGAGACTATACACACACACAGACACACACATACACACAAAATACTGTTAGGAAATTTTAAATTTAATTTCAAAACATGGACATTGTATTGTACACACTTCTTTTCAAGGAAAACAATGCACCCTCAACCTCAAAAGCTATAGACAAAAAGAAAAATACAAAATCTTGAAGATTTCATAATAGGTTTAAAATCTCAACCTAAACAACATACTGCTGAGTATATCCACTGGACTTGACAATATAGTACTCCATTTGAAAGGTTCATCAATTGTTTTTCTTTTAAAACACTTGAATAAAGGTTTGCACTCCACAACATGTTTGGCATCTCCAATGGCAACAAACTTCAAGAGCTATTTCTTAACAGAGCAGTGTACTTTGACTGTTCGGTTTCCCTCCAATTTCCATGTTCATAAGCTCTAAAATAAGAGGGTTTAGTATCTTTAAGAAGGGTGACAACAAAGGCTATAAGAAACATTTATTAGAGTGGACTATCTGATCTTGGAAACCATTTAACCTACAGTTTCATTTAAGGGCTTTCCATATTGAGACCACGTAGTGAGAGGTTGAAACCGAGAGTGGGTCCACACTACCACTCATTATGGTTTGATTTGAAATTGGATCCGAATTTGGATAAATTTGGCTTGATGGCTCATCATGCTTCTCATTTTGAAGGGGAATTCTTAAGCTGGGTTCATTTGGAGTAGAATAGTGTTTTAAGGTGAATTCAGGTTGGTACACAACTAGAAACAATATGATTCATCCTGTTGATTCAGAAGTCACTAGCTGGATGAGTACTCTCTCTCTCTATATATATATATGTATAGCTGCTTCCATGTGATTGGTAGTTAGGGCGAAGCATCCGTGATAAGTGATCGGATCCAATCAACCGGTGATGGTGGTTGGATGACCAATTGGCTGAGTTTGGCTTGGATTGACTTACAACAAGAATTTGCAATGCAGTGTTGCATTGGGTTGAGTCTCCAAGCCTCCACTATCTTCTAAGTTTAATCTAAATGGCCTGGGTGCGCTTGGGTTTGCTACCAAGCCTCCACTATTTGCTAAGTCTAATTGAAATAGCCTGGGTGTGCTTGGATTTGTCACCAAGCCTCCACTATTTGCTCAGTTTAATCTAAATGGTCAGGGTGTGCTTGGATTTGTTATAATCATTTGAAATTAATTTTTGGAACCCTTTGGCAGCATGTTTAGGTTGCAGAAGTCAGTATGCTCGCTCAGTGTTTGCATGTTCCTTTGGCATCTGTTCATGATGGAAAAGTTATTAATCAAGGGCCATTATTATGCCCAACTGCTATAAGGTACTTCACACATTACTTGACTTTTGGCGGTAATGTTGTTTTTTCCATGTCAAGACCGTTGTAATTTAGACCCACTTTGTCGTGGAATCTCTTCTTTGGAGAGGTTGATGAATTTTCTCTACTTTTATTATAGCTTTTGAGAATTATTTTATTACTTCTAGTTTTCTTGCTCTTTCATATTACATGCTAAATCCAATTTGCTTTGGATTTTAACATATTTTTTCTGTTTCTATTACGTTCTGCTCTGTTTTGTTATCAATATCACTGTTACTCTGATAAGGGGTTGTTGCTGATGGTCAGCGAATGCCTTTGACAAAAAGCTTAAATGAAGTTGTGCATACTTAAATGTTGAATGCGGGCAATGCCTAAAAATTTGGATCGGGGAATGATTAATCAGGCTTCTCACTTCTCATCATCCATTCAACTTGGTAACAAGTTAGTTACATTTACCATTGTGAATCTCCAAGCCAGATAAATATATAATCAAAGCACTGTTAGGCCTTACTTGGCAATTCCGTTATATATGTGTGCACACGTATCATGAATACTATGTGACCTTGGTGGTTCACTAATGTTAAAATGATGATTTATTGATGTAGCCATCATCATATCTAGTGGTCTTATTCTCCTTGTACCACGTATATGTATGTTCTCTTTTTGCATTTATCCTTCAGTCTAGTGCAAGAGAAGGTGGAGGGCTGGAGACATCAACTTTTGAAGAGAAAATTAAGGCTTATAATGGAATGCGTGACATATATTTGACTATTAGTAGGCTTCAAAAAGCTCGGTTCTATGTCACCTCTTATACGGAGTGGCAATTTGATTCAGTCAAGTGAAGGCAGGTAGTCCAAGCTGTACGTGTATTCTTGGGCCTTGGCATTCGAAGGGTCAACAAGTTGTAGAGTGGCACTTGTGTAATTTGGAGACCAAAGGGTCCCCTTTGCATGTCATCAATGACGGTTTTCCCTTTGTAGTAGTGTTCATCATTGCCTATATGAGCATGGGTTTGAAGCCTGAAGGTGGCGATCAGTGTCCTTGTGGCAACCGCGAGGACCAAATGGCATCCAACATAAGCTTTCTCCCTGCTTTCCTTCTCTTTGCCCTTTGAAGAGGTAGCCTAGATCAAGTTCCAGACCTACAATTTTGCACTGCCTCTTATATGAAATATGCAAAACCATAGCTAAACCATTTATTTTTAGTTTAACAATGTAAGTCTGAACCAAAGAAATTGAACAACTTTATTACATAGGAAACACCGTTCTAAATATTTTCTATAGCTTTTTGTGCCTTACAAACATGATGTGGGCAGAATGTTATGAGTTGGTCGGCTTCCTTCCATCATGTCAGAAAATTGTTAGAGCTTCCAACTCATGCAAGTGGATAATGTTTCTCGTGCAGCAGTTTTGAACCCTGTGTGGATACTATTGGTGGAAATTTTTGGTGTCAAAAAAATTGTTTTTTTGGTTTAAATCGTTTCTTCGTTTTGGCTACATTCATCAGGTGGTGAACTTCTTTGGTTACTAAATTATGACGTTTGTTATGAAATTACAGTACTTAATTTTTGAAGTAGGGTTCCCTTGAGATTTAAGGTAGCATTCTGTTTGGAAGTATGTTCCCAACAATTTTTATCTTGTAGGACTTGGCATTTGATATCTCTAGCTGCATTGTGTTGGTTGATAACATTTACAACTCTGGGGAGCTTCTTGCACATCCTGTTGTAAGATCAAATGAATAATTTAAAGTTCTTTTCTGTTGCTTTATCTTGCTTCTACCTTAACATATCTCTTGACATATCTTTGGATATTTTTTAAAACTCTAGTTACCTTAGGATCTTGATTGAATAGGTTGTGACACTTTCGCTTTGCACTGAAATCATGTATATTATTTGTAGGAGTCTGCAGTTTCCCCAACTGTATCTTTTGATAACCAATCCATTTCATTTTTTGGTTCTTTTTTAACGATATGCTACATTTAGTGGATATAAGTTATTGTTCTGAGTATTTTTTTCCCTTATGCGTTTCATACTCTTCTTTTTTGGTTTAGTCCTTAATTTTGTGAAGTTTAAGTCGCCTTTTTAGGCCCTAGGTGGTCTCCATTTTGTTAGTAGTCTTATAATTGTAGTAAGAAGGTTATCACATTCTTTGGCATTCTTGTCGTAGAAAACAGGGTCTGTGTCTGGGTTTCTCTCTGATCTTTTCAAGAGAAAAAAAATGCTTAGTTTGGCGTTCTTAGCTCATTTCATTTGGTATGATACTACCCAGTTTAGGAAATTAGGACATTTTCAATTTGAAATTTTGAACATTCTTTCTTCTGTAGTTTGATTTTGTCCTATTTAGGGCTTGGGAGCAGGATCTTGTAGGTTTACATTGATGGCCATGGTTGGTGGGGAAAAGGTGGGATGACTTGTCCCGGCACTTCCTAAGAGTTGGCAGAGGCTCTGGGGCTACTGGCAACCGCCGTTACCCTAGCGAAAAATTTTTCACACTACTACAAAAGGTAAGGGCAAGCCTTGGTTTTTTGCGAGGGGTTGAGTCGTTGCCAATAATTTTCTTGGCGACGGCGCTAGGGCTATTGCTTGCTTGTTTTGTTGCTGCACCTCCACTATTTGCTAAGTATGATTGAAATGGGCTAGTGCACTGCTTGGATTTGTTGTGGAGAAATGAACTTAGCTGGCTGGGTCGGCTCAATATCAACACCCAAGGCACTATTTGTATACTATTTGAACAACTGATGTGCGTGAAGATGCATGGCTAGGTAGGTACATCAAGTTCGACCAATGGTAGTCCACAATAAGAAAATCATCTTTAAGCAGTCTTCATCACGAGGCAAGACAAATCAATTGGCTCAAGGCAAATTAAGAGGGACCATGTTAATGTGACCTACATTTAGTGTTTGTCCTACGGTAGGGGGTTCAGAAATCGAGCACTTGTTCGTACTAAAGGAAGTTTGCAACCCAGATGGTCATTGAAGACCAAATATGCATGTAAACCTTTGGGTTAGTTTTTCACTGCCTTCTCCGCTATGATCAGAAGTTAAAATATTTATAAATATCTCTGTTCGGGAATGAGTAGTCTCAAGGACGGGTCATGCATCTTGGTTTAGAGCTGCCTTTGACATTCTATATACTAGATGAAATTCAGTAATTTGTGGGTTCAACATTTAAGGAATGTGCCCAGCTAGCTATCATTTCCTGTAAATCAATAGCTCATTAGGCGTAGCTTTAGAATATATTCTGGAATAACAGAAACTGCACGCCGAATCACTAGACCTAGTAAACCAGCTTTCTTTTTGCTCATATTATTAACTCATCAAACCGCTACAGGAGCTAATTGGCACGAGGTAAATAAACGGCCGAGTCAAAGCATGAACTACTAGGTTCAGCTTCCAGCTGCAACTGCATCATTTCACAGATAGCTAGTTACATCATTCCATCTACCCAATATTGTTGTCAAACTTTGTTTCAAGGAGAATGAGCAGTCAAAAAAAAGAATGCGCTGAATCGGTTCAAATCCTAAATCCTTTAAGAAGGGATCTAGAAAACTAATGAAAATTTATATTTCAAAGCAAAAACAAGAAACGAATGTATGTCACATATTCCATGAAATAGAACCTCGCATATATGGGATTGGGAAAATGGTTCCATTAATTTGAATTAGCCGATTTCTGTTCGACATGCTAAAGAAGAAAACGGAAAGGATTCCAAGAAAATTAACGAAAACAAAGAAATTGTCCCACGAGGCAGCATTCACTTAGCATAATTTATTTCCTACAAGCAAAGAATTAAATGAAATGAAAGACTAAAACCCATCGGGTCTTTATTTTTTGCATAGGTCTACAGCCCCATTAAGTTGACAACCTTCTTAATTTCTCCCGTTGGATAATGACCAAAGGAAGCAGAGTAACCAGTACTTTTTATCCTTTTTCTTTTATAGTGGCACACTGGCATTATGTAACATAACGTTATACATACTTGGCTACCAACGTAAATATGATTGCTTTACCCTTCCGAGGCAACAGTGGTGGGACACAAGACCGACATGGTCGGTTTATTGGACACGGAAACGGGAGGGGCGGAGGAGGTGATACGGGTTAAGGCCACCGGGACAGAAGGCGTACACTGAACGAGCGGCCACCTCGCCGGCGATGGCCTCTGAATCCATCTCCCCAAGGACATGGTGAAAGAGGTCGACGTCGCAGGGGAGGGCGAGTGGGCCATCGCTGCAGAACCCGTACTCCGACTCCGCCTCGTCCAGCAGCAGTCTGAACAGCGGATGATTCGCCAGCTCCGCCCTCACCGCGAACCGTGTTCTCTTCGGCCCGACGTACACCGAGAAACACCCTTCCGGCGCCACCCTGCTCCGGTTCCTACGGACCACTGCACCTTCCTCCTCCGAGTCCACCAATCGAGCCCATTCTGGGGTCGGTTGGCTCGGGCACGGCTTCTTGCCTAGCGCACCCCTCAACAGCATCCCCAGCTTGCTCGCTTTGACGTTCCCCATGTGCATATTGATCTCCGGCTAATTTCTTGGCTTGGGCTCGACCTTGTGAATGGTGGGTAGATCAACTCGGACCAGTTTTCAATCTGGATGGTGTTGGTGTTGGTGTAGGGTGGCGAATTCTAGCTAGTCCTCAATGAATTTTTAATAAGACACCAAGCTAGCTAGGTGGTTAGTATGGCTTAAAGTCTTTGTATACGCCTGAATATCCCTCGTAATAAGGTGAAGGCAGTGAGAAAACCTTCTTGGTAGGCCAAAGGCAAAACAGAAAAAGGAAAAAGGAAAAGGATCAAGTTCGAAACCGATGAGATTGTGAAATCAACTATATATGCTACCGCAGGATAACAAAGAAAGTAATCACAAGTTTCTGGTTTGAAAGAGGATGGTTTTCATTGTCCGGAGAGATTTATCCTCGATCATAGACAAGGTTAAGAAATACCTTGGTTCTTGGCCTCATGGTGCTGCTCATGACCAACAACCAGGAAAGAGCAGGGATATGGCAACAATGATCAACCTGAGAAATCAGAGAAAGAATGCTGCAAGTGCCAGAAGAAGAAGGTGCCTACATCTAGATAAAGGCAACACCCAGTGGAGAAAAGGAAAAGAGAATGAACAAGAAGAAGAAAGGGTAATGGATGGTGTCTCCGTGAAAGGGACTTTGGTAGTGGGATTTGTTCACCAAGGCCAATTGGCCATTGAAAGTGAAGAGAGACAACAAAAGGAGGAGCTCCAGGATGTGCCTCCTGGGTGGGAGTTTCCCTGCAGAATGAGGCAACGAATATAGCGTCGGTCGCGGATTTATAATGCAATATGTCGTAGTTGATCTTGCAAATAGTCAACCCCCAAAGTGGTGATGAGCATCATCACTGAGCTATCTTCCAAGGAGAAAAAGCAATTTTATATTGATAAAATATGCAGAGAAAATCTTCTCAATCCATGAAACACATGGTCCAAAAGACTAAACAATGAAATTCCACTACAACACGGAACAGTTCATTACCGTAATATTAATATCGAGAGAGAGAGAGAGAGAGAGAGAGGTATTCTTTTCTTTAATTTAACAAAGAAGCTGAGAAGAGGGGTATCCAGGGGGGGTGGTTCAATTAGCTGGATCGCCCTTCCTTAGATTCTATTACTTAACCTTGGATTGGGGCGAGTTGGTGACTGCCAGTATTATAGAGTAACGAGTTGCCCAGTCCCAAGTCCACTACCATCTTATCTAAAGGGCACAATTATGGGATTTAAAAAAAGGGTTACTTACATAAACGTTCAAGCAAGCAGCATTTTTTTCAAATTAGGTACAAACTTAATCAGCCCCAACCACAGAGCCACGTAAGGAGAGCAAACCATGAGAAAAACGAAGAATAAGATAGCAAAGATACATGAGGCTTGACCTATCGTTTCAATGTCGACGCCCTTCTCCTTTTTTCACACTACCAGCTTACATGACAACCATTTCTACTCTAATTTTACAATTTATTCAGATTCCATGCCCGTTGCAACTTTTCTCTGATTTTGAATATTGGAACGAACAAATGGAGTTAAAACCAATTTTATCATCACTAAGTATGTAGTTTTACATTTTTTTGTTTTGCGTATTATTTCTACAGGATATTGCTGGTGGAAGATCATTCAGATAATTACTTTGAAGCAAATTGACCAACTTCAATCACAATGAGGAAAGTTGATCGGAGATTAATATAATCTGCATGGGCATCTTTTTCCTGTCAAACATAAGAGAATCATGACCACTGTTTTGGGAGAAATTAGTCCGTTTTCTTACATCGTAAGGGCTGCATCTGATTCTTCCATATCTCTATTATGTTGTACGAAAATCAAAATTTTTTGCCATGAAAAGCAACATATTCGATGCATTTCTGCATTAAATTAGATGTCATAAACACATTAACTCAATGGAATTCTATTTAAAACATGTTTTTGAGCATGCATTTTAAGTGCTCCAGTATTTGCTATCGAGCTAAACAGTGCACGATAAACTCATGTACCTGATTAGCTCATCAGAACATTTTCTCTTTGTTGCTCTATCTTGTATTTTGTAGTTGCTAAGTTGCTTTTTTTTATGTCATTGCTTTTCACACTTTTGTGTTATATATATATATATATATATATATATATATATATAGAGAGAGAGAGAGAGAGAGAGAGAAAGAGAGAGAGAGGAGCTCGATCCCTCCAGCCAAGAGCAATCCCCTCTCATCGAGGCCACAGTGGCCGCCCGATGTGTTTCATCACCCGGCCTCTAATCACATGCGCACCTCACACTTATTGTAAGATGGAGGAGAAATACTTCCTCAGGCAATTATATATATATATATATATATATATATATATATATATATATATATATATATATATATATATATATATATATATATATATGTGTGTGTGTGAAAATTGAATGGTGACTTTGTCTTTCTAGAGTCACCCATTCAACGAGTATGCACCATTCAATCCAACATTATGAACAATTAAAAAGAAAATAAGGAGAAAAAGGTGATGAGCATTTTCGTCATCTAATATTACTTTACACTTTTTTTTTATTATTTTTCTCTCATATATATATATATATATATATAAAATCATTTGGCTGCGTATATAGCCGGATGGTTATTTTTTATTTATGTCATTAAGACCATCGTAACAGTGCATTCCGTTGCTAAAAATAGATGGAATTGATTATTGCAAATGCACCTTTTGTGACACTTTTTAGTGACATAAAAAAAAATAACTATCCGGCCACAAAAATAGGCGGCTGACTTCAATTCCTTATATATTATACATGATTATTGGGTTGCCTGTCCATCTGGCTAGGCGGTATGCTGGGACGGGCGAGATGGACAAATTGTCGGATGATATCATCTTCTACATTAATGACGGTGATAGTGATCTATGGCTTATGATGGTCTTAGCTACAATTTATGGTTATTTTTTTTAAATGAATTTTCAGATTTTAGCCATTTGGCAGCTAATATATATATATACATAAGAGAGAGAGCCCAATTCCATTTAACACGGTTCTTTCACTCTCTTTAATTTGCCTTTTTACCAAATTCTCTTTCTCTCTCTCTCTTCCATTTATTCTTTTTCATTTTCCTAATTATGAATCCTCTCGAGTCTAGAAACATCTTCCCACGAAAGTTTGGTAGACCCCAGAGAGGAGATGGAATTTGACACGTCAGACTCAAATCATATTTGATTAATTAATTTATTTGTTATATATACGATATTCCGACAACAAAACATACTATCGGCAATCCCATTGGCAAGGACCCGCAGCCTAGCTATCAGCTGGCCAAGGCCAGCCAATTCCTTCAGGCATGGGTCAATAGTATTTATTATCACCGCTGTACATCTTTTACAAAAATGCTAATACTCGTATGGCATCTATACTGTTTTTATACATTTGGAAATACAAAGAATTCACAATGAAATTTTGAAGATAAGTACCAAAATAAAACATACCATAAATAAAATATAACTGAAAGTAGTGGATATTATTGCTGTCAAACAAGACATCTAACAGAGAATCAATAACTCATCTTACTAGTGATTCAAACCTTGCCAAGAAAACACAATACTTGGCGGAAATGAAAAAAATTAATTCATTGGAAAGGCACTATTTGATTATATCACTACACCACCACCAAAACAAAGTGAAGTTTGAAAGACAGCATTTCTCTTCCACATGTCCATGGATCCATCGACAATAAAACAATGAAGGAACCAAACAAAGCTGCTATTAACAATTTATCATGAAAATTTATAGCTTGTTGAACAATCATCAACAATAAAACCTCTACAAGATCCATAATGGCAATAATCACACACTTGAGAGGCAAACATATTACCTTCATGCAAATAACAAGTAACAAAAGCATTCAACTGCTAAAACCGATTCCATGCACAGCCAACAAAACCATCAAAAGACTGCTTCCTTCCCATCTTCTATCTTTAAATGAACCACTTGGATGGTACCAGTCTGTCTTAGATTACTTGATGTATAAGCTATCATCTTGAAGACTGCCTTGCGTTAACCTCCGATCAACACAAGCCCAAAAGGAAAGCAACCAGTATGATGGAATAGGGCAGAAGAACAAAAAACTAGAAAATGAAGGCCATAAATAAAATTAATATAAACTTGATATGAAGATGGATAAATTTATGACAACCAACAAGTTACTCTCCTACCACCATCTCCAGCAGTCCAGCTCCTAGTGCCCAAGAAATCCTTTCACAGCATTCAGGATCATCCTCAACGCATTGTAGAGAAAACTTTTTAAGACTTACTGATCAGGAAAGGTCATCATCAACACAATCATGTCAATGGATTGCGAAAGGAAAAAGGGCCATACACCTTCAAAACAAGTAGCACCTATGCTTTTCTGCTAAGGGGAAAGTTGTTATTTTGGTCACTTGTTTTTTTTTTTAATTTAAAAACTAAATATGGATGGCTGCATACACTTATTAGTTCATATGAAACATGAAGATTAAACTCAGCATAAGAGAAAAAGTATATGTTTCACATTAAAAAAAAAACACATTAAAAAGAAGCTCCAGTTTCATGATGTGCCCAACGGAGCTCTAGAAATTTGATAATCCTCTTGATCCCTTACTATAGCACAATGAATGAAACATTGGGCAAACTAGTCTGAGCATATACTCATATTCCTGATGGGTAAGTTAACACTAGAATTTGCACAAAGGAACACAAAACCAATTCTTTCCCAATTAATATAAAGCTACAAGAGAGAATGAAGTTTGTAATGTGCCAAAACAACAAGGAGAAGAGTAGAACAAAACCTTCACAAGCAATTTTTGGCTTTCAAATGGCCAAAAGATGGATGTCTTGCATCCAAGAAGCTCATTGATGCACTTGCTAAACTTCCTTACATGCTTCCACCTTCAAGCTCCAAAAGAACAGCTAAACCTGGAAGTTTGTATACAATAACATAAAGAGATGGATATCCAAAGTAAAATCGGGGATTGAAAATGGATAATGTAAGCAAAAAATTGTTTTAGACAGATTCTTACCAGTTTACCTCAAAATGATTGAAGGTCTTGAATACCCAACCCAACCCAAGCTGCACTCTACCTTTTTGCTGGATACACATGCAACATAGTTGGATTTTTTATATCTTTTCTTTTTTTCCCCAACTCGAACCCTAGAAAACATGATGTATGGTTGGCTAAATGGAATCAGCATCTATGCACTATAGTCTGAAAACAAGGTTTTTTGGTGATCTAAAAACCATTTGCCAAAAAATAATCAAACTACCTAGTACATGAACTTGGTTTATTGCAAGATGATCTTAGCTAATGAGTCTAAGTAGGAAATCATTCGTTGTTGAACCAGTCATGCCAACCACATACCATGTTAAAAATATAATAGTTGCTCTAGGGATGTAGTCTACTTATGTAAAAGGGTAATGCATTCAAAAGATGCAAAACATGGATGCAAAACATGAAACGTAAAGTAAATTATTTTGACCGAAAATCCAAATTATGTCAAATACTGGAAAATATATGGACAAAAAATGTTGTTTCGAATTAGTGGACAAGAATATGATAAATTTACATGAAGCAATATATATACAAAGAATGTAGTATCGATCCCTCATGTCATGAGATCCATTTATAAAACATTCCTATGGCAATTATTCATAATAGCAGCTTCATTTAGCCTTAAAGTGTTTGTGCACATCAAATATGTAAAATCAGCCACCTGATAATAAATGCTACACTACTGAAAACACTCACAAGAGTACACCTCAAGATAAACTTAATAATAGAGCAACAATAAGGAAAAACAATTTACACATCTTTATACAGCCTTCAAGTATTAACAACAAAAAACTATTTCATGAAGAAAATATTCAACTCCAACCTAAAACCCTGAAGTTGACATGCTAAGCTCACTTGTTGATAATACATGCTTTGCCACATAGGATACAGTGCTCCTCTTGCACATCCTCTTTGATATCCAAATCAAATTCAGGACCCATTTGTGAAATAAATTTGGTTGGCATATCAGACAGAAACTAAGATAATGCCATATGTCTGAAAATAAGATAAAACCATATACAAGATCACAAGTTGACCCTTTGCCACAACAGGTCCGAGTTTGGTTCCATTCTAACCGGCCATACAACAAATTATATGCACAAACAAGACAATAGCTCTGGCTTTTTAGGACTAACCAGTAATTGTCAAGGAACTATAAGTACAAAAAATGCAGCCTTCATCAACCTGGGAATTTTTTTTACTATGTTGAACAAGTTAAGGCGATAGCTCAAACCATGAGGACAAAGGCCCAAAGCACATGTTAGAAGAGGTCCCCATCCATTGGTGGTAATCTACAGCACACCACCTACAAAAGTATTGGAAGTCTATGTTTGAGAAATCAAAAACAATGAAAGCTGCAAAATGAAGAACCAAAGAAGCTCACCAACAATAGCACATCATGATGGACTTGGAGCATATAGCTCACGTAAATTGCATGGCCAAAGCTTCTCACTCCAAGCACTTGGTTCACCACTTCAACATGCATAAACCTGAGGAATTAACAAGAACATTTTTAATGGATTGAACCTTTAAGTATTAAGAACTGTGATGGAATTCAGATTGCTTATAGCCTGGACCAATAAAATTGGGAAAAGAAATCGGTGGGATACAAAATCAGTCATTGTCTGGACCAATAAGGCCTTCAACCAAAGAAACTATGACAGTTAAATTAGGGGAGAAGTTGCCACCAGAGCAATTGGAGTAGAAGCTCATCTGAAATACTTGTGTCTATATCAAATAAAAATCTCACACAAGAAAAATACATGCTCATCTAATGCAGCCACATGAAGAGTTGTATTACTTCTAGAGGTCGCCACATTGTAGTGGCCTTACTACTTTTGAAATTGGAAGATAGATTTTGCACATCAAAATCTCATATTATTAATAAAATTTGGCTAGCAAAGTGAGATGCTTGTATTTATTAGTGGATATAGGAAAGCTTTGGATTTTTAGAAAAATATCCACTGAATAATATCATGATTCCTTATTAAAGGCATTGTACTAGAATTAGAACTTAGAAGGCACTAACAAGTGCAGGTGGAAAATTTGTTAGCAGCAAGCAACAAACATCTACTGGAGATGCAGAAAACAAGACAAGTAGACTAGATCAGCTGGAGGTTAGGACAAGTATACTAGATCAGCTGGCAAGTCATCGACTCCCATATTTGTACCTTATTCTAAGACGGAAAGAACTCATCATAGAGCTCATCCTAATGAGTTCGCGTGTGACAATCTTATAAACAAATTTTATCTTTCTACATCTGATAGTGGATGCCTAGTGACCGACTCTAAAGGAAGGGTGATAAAATTGATTTCTCGATGCCATGGTTGAATGAAAAAAGAGAAAACCATCTCTGTTGTGGATGTTGGTGTGTAACAATCATGTAAATAAATTTTATCTTTCTAAATCTGATGGTGGGAAGCTTGTGCCCAATTCTAAAGAGAAGGTGATAAAATTAGTCTTTTGAGGCCATAGGTTACCAAGAAGAAGACATAACCTTCACCCTTGACTTTTTTACTTACCATTTTTGGTATGAAGTTACCTCCTCCCACCCTACGAAAAAAAAACGTAGTAAAAAATAACAAAAAGTTATCCCTTTCTCTCGGGTCCAGCATTCGTTCATATTAAGTGTCATCATGTCTAGATGATAACTAACAGTTTGAATGCCAGTGAAGTTGATATTAAGTGTCACCATGTCTAGATGATAACCAACAGTCTGAACACTGGTGAAGTTGGTTATATCTACATCCCTATAAATGCATAGGAGAGTGTGATGACTAAAATACTCTTGATAAAGTGAAAAATAAGGCTTTAAAAAGGACAAAAAAGAAATTGTAAAATAGTAAAAAAACTCAAAAGTGCACTTCATTATCCAAAATTTCCAAAAATACCCCAACTATCTCTCTTTGTTTGAAGAATGTATACCATGTGCACATAGCTTTTTACTGTCAGTGCCCTACCTAGGTGACCGAGTTACGTGTGCCACCCCGGCGTATGCAACAAGCGTAGGTCAGGAGTGGACCTAACTATGTATATTTTCAGTATTGACCTTAGTGAATGAAAGATATATGTCCACATTTAATTGAATGTCCCTATAGGGTGGTTTGTACTATGTATATGTAAAGTTTTAGTAATGACCTTTGTGTCAGAAAAGGTGCACGTACATATTTACTTGAATGTTGTTACAATTGCACTGATGCAGCATATACATACTTAACCTGTGTGCATTATTTCATGCAAAGGAAGGAAGAAGAGAAATAGGAGAGAGAGGTTCCCGCTAAAGAAAGGAATGAGAGCAGAAGTTGCTGGTGAAGAAAGCTTGGCCTTGAAGCAAAAATGGCGGGAAGGGTAATATAAGAAAATGACAGCGAGTTCGCAATGATGTTCCTATAGTTTTTTGTTTGTTGATGTTAAATGACAAAGGCAATAGCTTCTATAGGTTTTTTTTTTTTTACGGTTGGACGTTCAAAGAAATCGAAGGTGCACTTCCTAAGGAACTAAAGGCAAAAATGATGTTAAAGCTTAAAAAGAAAGAAAATGTCGATGCAATAAGTAATGAGTGCATCCCAGTTCATGTTGTAGATAATGTTACAGATGAAATAACGAGTGTATTCTAGTTCATGTGATAGATAATGTTACGATGTAATGTGTTTAAGATAGTTTGTTTGAGATAATGAAATTGTGGCATAACGAATGCATGCGATAACAACTTCAAACAATAAGTTTATGAATCCCAATTTATCTCATTATTTTGTAACCATTCCACTCGTTATTCATCGACGAAATGATAGAAAACACATGTACAAAGTATGCGATAAGTAAACAGATATGAGATAATGCGTGCATGTAACGAAAGTAATTCTTACTAGAGATAATAATGAGTCTACCAGAAAGGCTAGGAATGACCATGAGAGAAAGATAACAACGCTTCTACAGGGGATAGTGTTTACTAAATGTTGTGAGATAAGGTCCGTTTGATAGACTTTATAGTGAGATAATGTTGAATGTTATTTGATGGAAGGTGTTTATGCATGAAACAAATAATTCATGAAATAATGTTAACATGTTATTTGATCAATGGACTTTGTACATTGCAAATGACACAATGTATGAAATATTTACATCATTGGATGGCGATGAACAAGAGATTGAGTCCCTCTACAAGAAAATAAAGTATCTCGAAGAATGTGCTCTTTCTATATAAATGAAGTTCGAGATGGAGGATATTGAAGAACATGATCCTGTAGTAAGATTGGATTTTCTTACTATAAGAATGAAGTTTGAGACAGAGGATCTCCTCCTATTATAGAAATAGAGTTCAATACGGAGGACACAACAAAGAGTTTCTACAATTCTTTTGTTTTTTGCCATGGGTTCAATGTATGGAAGGTCAAGATGGAGAGAAACACACAGGGCGTGGTTGTGCGAAGGTCATATGTTTGTTCGAAACAAGGATGGAAGAGGTCAATAACATGTGTAACCAAGCACAAGATTGATACAAGGTGCCCGAATGAAAAAATATTATATTCAAGCAGCGACAATTGAATAAAATCATCCATTGGCATCTTCTCGCATGAGTCGCGTGTTGAGGTTGCATCGCAAATTGTCATCGTCGTATGCTGAAAAAAGTGAGTTGGCTGATGGTGCAAGTATACCACCAAGGAAAAAATATGAGATGTTTGTTAAAGTAGAAGGTGGTCATGAGAATGTTCCATTCATGCGCATAGATCATAGCAACCACAAGGAGAAAGAGGATATAATCAAAGAAAGAAGAAGAAATTATGGCATTGGTCGAATCCAATCAGAAAAGATTAAGCAAAGACATAAGTTTCTACAACACTATTCAGATGGACGAGGATGGTTATGCTACAAATGTCTTCTAGGCATGTTCAAGGTCTAGGTTAGATTATGGATGCTTCAGCAATGTGCTTATTTTTAACACAACCCTGAAGGTCAATAACTATGGGTGGCCCTTAGCTCAGTTTTTAGGGTGAACCATCATTCGAAAAGCTTCATTTTTGGCATTGTGTTCTGATTTGATCAGACTATTGAGACATTTGAGTAGTTGTTCAACGTATTCACTGGGACCATGAACGGAAAGCACCCCAAAATTGTATTAACAGATGGTGATAGTGCAATAGTAGTTGTAATGTCCCTCGTATGGCTAGAAGCACATCATTGTTTGTGCTTGTGGCATATATTACAAAATGCAGTGAAGAATATAGGGCATAAAATGAATCATAAAACTGGCTTTAAGGAAAGTTTTGTAAATTGTGTCCTTAAGTGCGAAGATGATGAGGTGTTCGGATGTATGTGGACACAAATGACTGAAGCATATAACCTACAAAAAAGTATGTGGCTTCAAAAATTGTACAAGGGCAAAGAAAAATGGGCACTAACATCTAGAAGACAATACTTCTGTATAGGCATGATAAGCACACATAGAGTATAGAGCATGCACACAACACTAAAAAGGAGATTGTACTCTTGCTTACAGATATCTTGATTCATGGAATACTACAATAGATTTTTGGATGGTCTTATGGACTGTGAGCTTGAAGAAGCCATCAAAGCATTTGTATGTTGATCTGAAAGTCTAGGTATGAATATCATTGACCGAGCTGCAGTTGTGTACACACCAATTGCATTTGAATGGTTTAAGGAAGAAGTCATTCAAGTGATTAATTGTGACATAGAATTACATGCACAACAATCAAGTTTCCGTGTATATCATGTGATAAAAAGGGGGAGAGATTGGACCAAGATAAGTGATGCATTCGTGACCTACGATATCGAAACAAGTGTTGTCAAATGTTGTAAGAAATTTGAATTTAATGGTATTTTGTGTTGTCTTGCTCTAGAGACTCTTGATCGAGAGAACATTCTAGAATTGCCAAAAAGATACATCGTAGGTAGACAGACCAAAAATTTAAAGATGGAGTTAATAAAGATTTCTCCTGAAATTCCTTCTTGTGATGGTCATAAGTCTCGCAGCCTATCCCTCTACCAGCATCTTTGCAAGACATTAACATACGTTGTAGACCTGGCAGCAAGAAATGATTATACTTATGAATACATGATGCAATTGGCAAACATAGTTGTAGAGAACGTATCGACTCTATTTCATGACAGCATGGCTTTTGCTAATATCGTGTTCAATAATGCCAGGGTGAAGGTTGTAAAATACGAGAGCACTAATCTAGCAGTCACTGCTTTCAAGAGGAAGGCAGATAGAAACTTGTGTTGGACAAAAAGGCACCCTGGAGAAAAAAGGCATGACTGAAAAAAATCAAACAAGAAAATTATCTTTAAAAAGTTGATTATGTTTCATATACACACAGGTGAAAATGAGACCTTCATGTCAAACCACATATATGCAAGATGTATATGATCACGACGGTTTTATAAAAGCTTGGTAAGTTTATTATATTATGTGTATCTTGTATGTTTGAACTTTAAGCACATTCTAATAATCGATTTTGTGTAATTGTTACAGTGCCACATAGATTTAGTTGGTCAATCTCAATAGTAGCCAGCTCTCTTAATGTATCATACAGTAAACGATTTTGTAGTAGTCATTGAGGAGGAGACAAATTCATGCAATAACTACACACAAATATGATGACAAGTGAATGAGATAACAACGAGTCTACCATAATGAGGGAGCGTAGTAATGACAGGAATAGTTAGAATGTACCTAACAAGGCACACAATGACAAGAGAATGAGAAAACAACAAGCCTGCCAAGAAGACAACAACTAAACAAAGACAAATTAATGTGATAACGATAGGAATGGCTAGAATGGATACCACAATGCACACAGTGAGGAGCTAATGAGATAAAAACGGAAGGTGATAAGTAAATGAAGACCCAAAATGCAATAAATTAATCTAACAAAATAATGAGATAACGAGTCTACCATAATGAGAGAATAGATAATGATAGGAATGGCAGGAATGGACCCGACAAGGCATACAGTGATGATAGAATGAGATAACAACAAATCTGCCATGAAGATGATAATTAATTAGAGATGAATTAATTGGATAACAACATGTAAGGCCGGAATGGATACGACAATGCACACAGTAATGAGCGAATGAGACAACAATGCGAAGCAATAAGTAAATGGACCACCGAAAATGCAATAAATTAATGTAACAAAATAATGAGATAACAACGAGTCAACCATAAGTAGAGAACAAGAAAATGACAAGACGGGCGGAATGGACCTGGCAAGGCACATGATAATGAGAGAATGAGATAACAACAAGTCTGTCAAGAAGGCAAAAAGTAAACAGAGATGAATTAATGTGATAACGACAGGAAGAGCTGAAATTGGTACTACGATGCACACGGTGATGAGCAAATGAGATAACAACGGAAGGTGCTAAGTAAATGGTCACTAAAATGTGATAAATTAACATAACAAAATAATGAGATACAATGAGTCTACCATAACAACAGAATGCAATAACAACGAGAAGGGCTGGAATAGACCCAACAAAGCACACAGTGATGAGAGAATGAGATAACAACAAATATGCCAAAAAGACGATAAGTAAACAGAGACGAACTAATGTGATAACAACAGGAAGGGAAGCAATTAATGCATTAGACGAATTAATGCATTAATTAAACATATATGAACTAAAGCGATAATTAAATGAAAAAATGAGATAATCACTTTAAAAATGCATTAACTAAAAGAATGCTTACAAGGATGAAAAAATTAACTGAAATGGTTACAAAGACGATATAATTCAAATTTCAGCACGTGTAATTATTTGAAGTGAGTTTCCAAAAGATCTTCTAATGCTATTGGTAACATTAGCTTGGGTGAAGCTAGGTTTTTTTCTAAACATTATCTACTACATGTATTTCATCATGAATACATAATAGTCATAGTTCTTTCTTTGCTATGAACATTTTACTAGTAAAAGTTGTAGTCATCCAGCATTTTGATGTTGAAGACATGTTTGAGGCAATATTTTTGCAAAAGAACCAAAACTTCTCAATGAAATACAAAGATGTTATCTTAACAACAATCATCAAATCTTATGCATGGGATATATCTGCACTTGTCTTTTGACATTGTGTGGGACATATAATACTCAATGTGCCTTTTCCACCTACAGAGAAGAAAATAAAACCTAAAGCACAGAGAAGAAAATAAAACCTAAAGCATACGGGCATTAGAGAGCAACCAGATTATGGTAAAATAAGAACAAGAGCTTTAGAAAACTACGGAAAGAGTAACAACTATTTCAAATTCAACAATGGACTGATTCTTAATTCCTGAAACATTTTGTTTGACATTTTTTTATCAAAGTCATAGTATCGTTTGTCAATGGAAAAAACGTAGCATGTTGTTAAACATCCATCAGTATGATCAATATTTTTTCTAAAGTGAAGGTTACGTAATGGAATAAAACAAGATGAAGGATACATACTATGAAATCTGCTTATATAGGATACCTTTCAAAGCCTAGATTCTAACGCATACACTCTAAAAGGTCAATAAAATAATTGAGACTAATTTTGGCTTCTTGCTTGCGAGCGAGAAAGTCTTCAACATAAATAGAGACTAGATTGTTCCAAATTTCCCTGGAACGTGTCTTGGACTCATCGGCTGGTTTGTTGGACTCATTGGCTGCTTTGCTAGACTCGCCGGCCAATTTTCTACACAAACATTTTCCAGAGTCACATGCTTGTTTGTTGGATTCATCAGCTAGCTTTCTGGTTGAATAAGTCCTCGTTGTTGCAAAGCCCGAAAAATTTGTGGCGTTGATGGTCTTTTTCTCCCTCGTTATGGAGTCTCTCTTTCTTTCTTGCATGAGTCAATCTTCTTTCCAGCCCTAATTTATTTTAAAGTACCTCTTTTGTTATGGGAAACCACAATGACAATATTTTCCCACCCATATTGTACATTAGATCAAATGTTCCTTGAGATACCACCTGTTTTGGGAAAATGATGTCCATTTATTTTTAGAAATTTTGTAAATTGCCACGTTTACACATAGCACTATCTCCTCTATGATATATCCATATGATTGTAATATATATATATATATATATATGTGTGTGTGTGTGTGTGTGTGTGTGTGTGTGTGATATATCCATATAAATTGCCACATTTACACATTGGTATCCATATATGCACATTAGATAAGAGACAACAGTGCTGATGTTACACTTCGATTATTGACAACCATATTGACATGTGTATCCATACCAAGCTTATGTTCATGTTTAGGCAATGATAATACTGCTCATATATATATATATATACACATATAGTATCCACATGTGCACAATCTTCCAAAGATAATGATGCTTATGTCACACTACGACCATTGACAACCATATGTTCACATTAGATCTTAGATATCATTATTCATACATATTGATAAACGACAACTTAATTGATGTGTATATCTATACCAAGCTTACGTTCATGTTTGAGTAGTGATAATATTATTCATACATATATATACACATATGGGATCCATATGTGCACACTCGACCAGAGATACTGGTGCTTATGTCACACTACGACCATTGACAACCATATACTCACATTAGATCTTAGAAAACGTTATTCATACGTATCGATAAATGACAACCTAATTGACGTGTATATCCATATCAAGCTTATGTCCATATTTGAGCAACAATAATATTGTTCATATATATATACACATATGGTATCCATATGTGCACAATCGATCAGAGATATTGATGCTTATATCAGATTTCGATCATTCACAACCATATGTTTATGGTAGATCTTAGATAATGTTATTCAACGAGCATATATTCACAATTGAGGAGTGATAATAATGTTCATACATATGTAACATATGGTATCCATATACGCACAATCGATCATAGATATTGGTGCTCATGTCACACTATGACCATTAACAACCATATGTTCACATTTGATCTTAGATAGTGTTATTCATATGTATTAATAAATGACAACCTAATTGATGTGTATAACAATACCAAGCTTTTGTTCACGTTTGAGCAGTGATAATATTGCTTATGCACATATATACATATATGGTATCTATATGTACACATTAGATCAGAGATAATGGTGCTTATGTTACACTTCCACCATTGACAATCATATTAATGTGTATATCCATACCAAGCTTATGTTCACGTTTGAGCAGCGATAATATTGCTATACATTTATGTACATATATGGTGTCCATATGTGCACAACCGATCAGAGATAATAGTGCTTATGTCACACTTCGATCATTGCCAACTATATTTTCACATTAGATCATAGATAACTCTACTCATATGTATCGATAAATGCCAACCTAATTGATGTGTATATCCATACCAAGCTTATGTTTATGTTTGAGCAGTGATAGTGCTGCTCATACATATATATACATATATGGTATCCATACGTGCACGATTGATTAGAGATAATAGTGCTCATGTCACACTATGACCATTGACAAACATATGTTCACATTAGATCATAGATAATGTTATTCATACATATCAATAAATAGCAACCTAATTGACGTGTATATCCATACCAAGCTTATGTTCATGTTTGAGTAGTGATAATGCTGCTCAAGTGTATATTTACACAAATATATACATATATGGTATCCATATGTGCATAAGTGATCTAAAATAACAGTGCTTTTGTCACACTACGACTACTGACAACCATATGTTCACATTAGTTGTTTGGTAATGTTGGTCATACATGTCAACAAATGATAACATAATTGACATGTATATTCGTATCGAGTTTATGTTCACGTTTGAGAAACAATAATACTACTCAAACATATATATACACATGGTATCCATATGTGCACAATCGGTCAGAGATAGCGTCACACTATGACCGTTGACAACTATATGTTCACATTAGATCTTAAATAATGTTATTCATGTGTATCGATAAATGATAACCTAATTGACATGTATATCCCTATCAAGCTTATGTCCACATTTGAGCAGTGCTAATATTGAACATACATATGTACACACATATGGTATCCATATGTGCACAATCGATCGGAGATATTGATGCTTATGTCAAACTTCGATCAATGACTACTATATGTTCATATTAGATCTTAGATAACATTATTCACCAAGCTCATGTTCACATTTGAACAGCAATAATACGGCCCATACACATATATACACATATGGCATTCATATATGCACAATCAGTCATAGATAACGATGCTCATGCCACAATATGACCATTAACAACCATATGTTCGCATGAGATCTTAGATAATATTATTCTTGTGTATCAATAAATGACAACCATATGCGCACAATCGATTAGAGATAACAATGCTTTTGCCACACTATGACCATTGAAAACAATATGTTCACATTAGATCTTAGATAATGTTATTCATTCATGTCGATAAATAGCAACATAATTGACGTGTATATCTATACCATGTTTATGTTGAGGTTTGAGCTATATACACATATGGTATCCATATGTGCATAATTGAGCAGAGATAATGGTGTTTATGTGACACTTCGATCATTTACAACCATATGTTCATATTAGAGCTTAGATAACGTTATTCATGCATATCAATAAGTGACAACCTAATTGACATGTATGACCATAACAAGCTTAGGTTCACATTTGAGCATAAAATAATGCATTCGGCTATACCAGCAAGTTATCTGAAAGGGAACAACATGTAATATGTAATATCATATGTTGTTTTTGACACCCAATCAGACGTATCCATTGCTTATCTCACACCCATTTGGATATACTTGTTGGTTATCTGAGAAGGAACAACATGTGATATGTACTATTGCATGTTGTTTCTGACACCCATTTGGCTACATTTAATGAAGTTGTTAAGAATGAGTATATATACTATATATGAGAAACAGAAGGATATGAAATAATATTCTTATTTCATTATCTCACCTCCTTTTGTTTCTCTTCTACAGTATATGTTGGAGTTGCTATTTCATTCTCCCATTTCCTTCAGTTTCTCTTCTACAATGTATGAACTAACGAAAGCATGAGATCAACCTGGAAATAATAAACTATATCTATCACCAATGAGGATAATAGATCCAAGAGTCATCCTTATGCTTTCTTCGAAAAATGTTACTCAGTTGATGACGATAACTTCCACAAACAAGGACGATAAGCGCACCCCACGAACGAGAACTTCCTCTGGAATAAATGAACCTGGTAGAAGTCTCTGCTCGTTCTAACAGATATCCTTGAAGTTGCTCTGACTAACATTCTTTGACCGGTGATGATAATCACTTCGACATGGATGAGCTGCTAGAGAGCGACTCGAAGCCTTATGGAAAAACCTCTACTCCACGACCGATAAACTTCCTTTAACTTTTTCAAGTACGAGCTTCTCGCATTATTCCTGCCATCCACCTCGGGGCACACTCTTTTTGAAAAAACTGTTTTACCGCACCGAAGGGTATTTTTAGACAACAACAATTTTACGTATGGGCTACTTGCAACATTGTGACCCTCAAGTGAGGGGCATTAGTGTCTATCGACTGCACCAGCCGATTCACCTTCAACCCACCTTGGTGCCGATTCGGCTTCCGAGTTAATGTTAGAGGCAAATGGTTGATGATATAATAAAGTTTTTATGAAATAAAGTATACGAGATAATAAATTTTTTATGAAATAATGTATATGAGATAATAAAATAGTTATGAGATAATGCTATAAGCGGGACAAAAAATGAAAACGACAAATTTACTACTTAAAGGGGTATATCGGTTATAACAATATACAAATTTTACCTACATCGAATCCTCAAATATTGTTTTTGATGTTTTCGTTTTTCATCCCTACAAAAAGATTTTTTTTTGGAGTAATCATGGGTTTTTTTATCATACTTAAAATGCCACAAAGATATTACATACATAAAGGCGAGCCGTATAACCAGCTTCGCCTACCTAGAGGACACGGTGTAAGAGGAGACTTACCGGTTGTCAAATAAAAGATCTTCAATGAAATCATGATTACTGCTGTAAAAGCCCACGGGCTTAAATTACATGATAAAAGTCGATTCAAGTCAAATTAACTAGTATTAAATTAATTTGATTCATCAACTTATACCCGGGTACATTCTATGCGTCGTCAACTGCCCATTTTTTTTATTGCTTTTTGAACATATACAAATTTGTCTTCTTCTATATTATTTTTAAAAGAAATAGTAAATCTTTTAACACTTTATAAGTAATTCAGCAGAATCTTCGGATGCACTGTAAGTAACAGCAAGTTCGATTCAATTCAATTTTCAAACTTCATCACATTTCCATCGTTCTGTCACTCTCCCTGTACGTCCATGACGTTAGCGATGATGTGAGCCCGCTAAATGCTTTTGAAGACCTTTACCACAAGATTTAAGAAGATGATATTAATTAAGAACATGATATTCCTGCTTCGGCAGCACAAATACAGGTAGCAACAGTTACCAAGAACTAAGTCTGCTTCCCTCTTTAAAGGTTCACCTTTGACCCGTCAAACTTTACTTTTTTCTCTTACACTTAATGCGGAGTCGACCTACGGAACTGAATCGCTCAAGCCATTTGATCTCATTAATTGGATAGATCGCATGCTCATTTTGAGAAAGTAAACGCGTAGAGATGTACAAATAAAATTTTCCCTCATTGAAATAAAGGGTTGGTAGTCATTAATATATATTGTCATGGAGTTGTGGACTGGATAATTGTTGGGGCCACTCTGGTCATCATTTCATCTCAACAAATAAAATTTTCCCTTTTTCTTTTTTGCTTTTTGTTCTCAATTTTATGCAAACCTCAGGCAACTGACAAGAGTATGCCCCCTCAGGCAACTGGCAATTTCAGAACTAGTGAATCGGGAGATCCTCAAACCGACGGACTTCTGGATGTCACATCCACCGAAACCTTATCAGTGGAGTGCATGACAGCTGGTGTGAAGATTTTGTCAACTCGCCGAACTGAAACCGAGCGAACAAAGAAACTCGCACATTTTTGCATCAACGGCCAAACCATTTTGTATCTATAATGAACCTGCAACCGCTTATTTAATAATATTATGATGGGAAAGAGTGCATCAAATGTTGGCATTTCGACCGATGACCAATGGAAAGTCTCAAGGGTTAGCTATTCTTATTAAACCAATATATGTATATCATGCTTAAATGCCGAGAATTGATGTCATAAAGCGTTCGGAGTCTATGTACAAAATTGTGCATGCATCCACACGCATAGTTATTTTATAAAATATATCTACATATCCAAATAACTTTTATCATTTTCTTAGTTCTATTATACTCCGAGGATTTTAGTCTACGAAACCAAATGGAATATATATATATTTCAATGCTGCAAGATGCTGGATATATACTTGCCAAGAGGCTAACATTTAGAAGTTCATTGCTAAGAAGACAATAAATTGTCACTAAGCCAACATATATATCATTGCCGCACCATCAAACGGTCGTTAATGCCAATATAGTAACTCTCTTTTGGTAACAAATTTATAAATTTTAGTTATGTGATGACAACAGTCATTCGGCAAGATTGAATCGTCTCATACGTATGTGTACATGTGTGTGTACAGATGTTATTAGATGGAAAAATATTTTAAAACCATCGGTAAAAATACTATGTAATGGAAGCACTAGCAAATTGTTTATGGTATATTTAGCTTACTTCTAGATATATAGCCTTGTCTATATATATATGTGTGTGTGTGTGGGCGCGTGTGTGCAATGAGTTCAACCAATCCCATTTTGGAGCTGGTTAGCTGAACCATTTCTTTTTCCCTCACTCACCTGCTCTTTCTTTCACCTTCTTACTTTTGTTTTTCCTTTTCACAATTATCCACTCTATCTTTATCACAAGTACATTATAGCTAGTGAGAGAATGAGAGCTGAAAAATCAGTCTAAAAAAAAAAATATATATATATATACATATATATGTATACATATATATATATATATATATATATTCTTTCAGACAATTTAAATGATGTCCAGTCTATTTCTTTTTACATTGAAACACATGACTGTACATTTTTAATGAAAAGAGAAGTAAATAAATTTAAGTAATCCAATTGTAAAAAACTAGTTACCCTGACAACCACTATTTCAACTTTGTCTCTCTTTTTGTTTTATTAAATTTGATTCATAATGCCAACTAAATGGTAACTTACCATGTGCAGTGCTAGTCACGTTGTTTTAGGAAAGTTGGGTTACAAACTAAGAATCAAGTGCAGGAGTTTATTTAATAAGCATCTTCTTTAGGTCAGGCACATGTTCCTTTAAGGGCTGTTTGGCACCTGTAATAGATTGATATTGTCCCATGGATCTGCTCCAAAAATTAGGGAAGATTCATGGAACAAATATGTTACATGGTTCAATGAATAAGCCCTAAATTTTGAGGTAGATTCATTGAATAATAACAATCTATTACTGGTGGAAAGGGTGGTCCTGTTAGGGGCGACATTGAGAGTTCTTCAATGGAACATTCTCCCTCTGATGAGGCACATGCTCTAGAGGCCTCAAGTAGAGTTTTGGAGGTTGAAGGAGTTAAGTTAGCCCCCTGCATTGGGGAGCCCTCTTCCCCAAATTGTTTAAATTGTCTGGTAGGTTCAAAGATGGTCCTGAATTGTATGGATTAAGATGGCAAGGATGATTTCCTACTATGGTCGAAAAGGTGGAGGACAATGAATTTCAAATTCCCATCAAGGATAATGACTATTTGCAAATGTTGAAATCAGTCTTCAAGGTCATCCTAGAGTAGTCGTTGATTGTTCAAGAGCTGCAAAGGTTTTGTGTAGGTTAGACAGCCAGGGAAGTTAAATTGTGTTGGAAAGTTAAGACTTGCCTTATAAGAAACAAATTAGGCATTCGGTTCCTAAGATAATTTGTAATCTCATCATTATCTACTTTCCTTGCTTAATCATTATATATGTACTATGTACACCAAAAAGTAAACAGTTCAGCCACAAAGGTAATGAAAAACTTCTCTTGCTTCCCTGTTACTTCTTGCTTCTCTAACAAAAATTAACAAACTGGATTTTATTGAAGAGAGCAAGGATGCTGGCTAGGAAGACTTTTATGGCATCTCAATGAAGACAATGAATGACATTGAGACTGGAATGTACTCCCCAGTTCTCTATATGCCCTATTTGTACATCTTGGGCCCTCAATCAGAACTATGCAACAGATAGGTATTTTGGGGCTTTGCATCTATTCTAAAAGGTGAACTTCTAGATGTTCATCATTTTAAGGAGAGGCAGTCTGACTATGCAGATGTGTGGTTGAAGTTGATTATCCTTCTTCAAGTGAGCTACTTATTCGGTAGACATTGATATATATCAGTGCTAAAAACTAGGGGTAGTGTTCGATTATAACTTAAAGAAGCATGAGAGATGAAAAATCAACACATAATGTTTGCGTGGTTCAGCTATCATCGCTTACATTCACAGGGAGAGAGGCTAATGTTCTTATTCATCATATCACTGGCACAAGTAACTTGCCTTTATACAATAAATGACATATGTTGTATGATGTCAGGAAATGTTCAAAAACACCTTCCACCATAGGCGATGGGTAGAATAAGGCAACCAATCTCCATGGTTACAATTGCATTTCTAAACCTGCCACTCAAGTAGGGTGTAGATGTGGTAGCATCCCCTCTTGTTGGTGGGCAGCTTGAGTTTAACGTTAGTGATATCTTTGGCTAGGGCATTGGTAACTTGATTTGTGTCCTTTATATGAGGCACTCTAATTTCTCCAAACATAATTTTTTTTCCTAACATAGTGTCAATTGATCTGATTTATATGTTTGGTCCTTTCACGAAATAAAGGTTTTGTAGAAATGTATATAGCTGCCATGTTATCACAAAAAATATCTATGGGCTTTGATGAAATTTTTTAAACTCATGTTCTTCAATTAAGCTTTTGGCCATATACGCTTTTGTATGTCATAACACGACATTCTTCTTTTGTGCTACATTTAGCTATAACTCCCCATTTTTTTATTGTTCCATGCTACTAAATTTCCTCTCACAAACACACAATAGCCAGTCATTCATCTTCTATTCATAGTATCACATGCTGAATCTGCATATGTACAACCAATAATGTCATTGTTTTTATCCCTTTCATGGTAGAAACCCCACCTAGGGGTACCTTTCATGTATGTTATAGTACAATCTTTTGTCTTCATGTGAGATTCCCTTGGACTTTGCATTTGCTAATGATACTCTAGACATACGAAATGTCAAGATGGGTGAATAACAAGTATATGAGTTTACCTACAAGTCATTGAAGTCTCTTTTTTCTACCTCTGGCTCATCTGCACAGGGTCCAAGTTTGAAGTTTGAATTGATTGGAGTACATGTTGGTTGTGTAGATGTTCCATTTTCCTTATCTCTTTTAGGATTTTCAAAGCATATTTTCTTTGGAATAGCATGATCCCCTTGCGAGACTAGGCAATTTCAATTCTAAGAAAATATTTGAGTTTTCCCAAATATTTTATATCAAATGTTGCTTTCAAATAATTTTTAAGATTTTGAATGTTTTTAGCATCATTACTCATCATTTCAATGTTACTGACTATAATATTTCTCTTTTGTCTTTTCACAAATAGAGTGTTGTCTGAGTGACACTTATGGTACCTGATTTTTTCCAAGGTCATGTTGAGATTCATATACTAAGCTTTGAGAGATTGTTTCAAACCATATATGGCTTTGTTGAGTTTGTACACATAACCATTTCATTAATCCTAGATGACCAGGTGGTAGAGCAATGTAATTTTCTTCACTCAGTTTGCCATGTAGGAATGCAGTTTCAACATCTAAATGGAGAAGGATATCGTTTAGGTTGCAGGAAATATAAAGCAAGCTGATTCTCAATGTGTTCAGTTTAGGTAATGGAGTATACATTTCACCTTAGTCAAGATTTTCATTTGAGTGAGCCGTATATGAATCTTTAGATAACACATTTTCTAACAAGATAACCAAAAATTCAGCTTCTGACACAAATTTGGAGGTCGAGTTCAATCTGATGTCGGATTATTAAAAAGCATCTCACACAAGAAATGCAACAACCAATAATTTAATCTTCCACTGACTCCAGAGATGCCGTATCATGTTTGGCATGTGTCAAGAAATACAGACATTGTAATTTTTCATAGAAAAAAAATGCCTTCAAAGTTTGCAAGAAAGAAAAAATATAAGAGTTGTAACTTCTAGCATGGTTAGAATTGGTCAGAAGTTTGGATGAATTGGTCAAACATGGTACTATAAAAAGAGACCCATCTGAAGTCTTAGCTTAGACGTGGACTTGAAATGCAAAGTTGCAACCAGGAACCACATGAAGTTGGTCAGGAAAGCGTTTTACAATTTATGTGACCAATGATATGCTCACATACCCTAATTCGTCGCTAACCCCTCCATCTAAGTGAAATGGGACCTTTTGACACTCTAAATTTGCACAACACTGGTAAATTTTGGGAAATGCTATATCCTAGTTGCAATGTATGACTTTGTTACAAGGCACACTGCACATAAACGAACAACTTTGATTACCCTGTGATGGTTCTTACTAGAATTCCTAGTGTTCGAAGCAAAGAAAATGTGTAAGAGTGTTGGAGATGCCCTCGGTGATATATGCATGCTCATTTGGGGAAGTGAGAGAATATTATTCCTTGTCTTGTTCGCCAATCAATTCAAATGCTTGTAAACCAAAAGAACATAAACCAACAAGGACAACCGTAAGATCACCATTTGTCCTTTTATCCCTTGCCCTTCCACGGGACGAAACCCAATCGAATGAGATTGCAACAGAAAAAAAAAATATTAAGAGAAATTGTACAAAAGAGAGAAAGAGAACACACGTTTCCCTTTTCGAAATCTCCTCCTTGAATTATGAAATCTTTAATGACACGATGGAATGTGGATCCTCTGTATCCAAACCCTTTTTCCCCTGCATTTTAAGACACAAACAAGTTACATGAGCCCTTAATACCAGTTACTCGATGACGCTTCATGTACCTATCTTAGATCACTGAATACATGAATTTCAATTCCCATGAGATTTTTTTTTTTTTTAAAAAAAAAGACACTGTAAAGATCACACTTCCATAAAGACCTGTACACAGAGCGCGGAAGTTCTTCACGGTTTGAGGGACGTCATCACCATACAAACCAATTACTATTCTTCCAACTATGCTTCCTACAGCATTCCCGATACTTATATCAAAATACACCTTGTTGGTGACCTTAGATTGCAAGTCAGCTTCCTAAAATCCCAAACCAATTCAATAAGATGGGGAAAATATGAATTATATTCTACTTATAAACAACTAAAATCCAAATGGGTACCCAACGTAAACACTAGCTGATCACTAAATTACAACAGAGTACATAGTGAAACGACGAAGCTAAGAGAGATATTAACATTTCACCTGCAACACAGCACGAGCAGAGCTAATGGGTGTAGTTGTCCTTCTGGTTCGGAAAGAAATGGGAGCTACGGCACCAGAACTAGAGCGTAAGGCGGAGGAGGGAAACCCGGGTGGCGATAGGCGCCTCATCAACCTGATAAAACCCGAGGGGTGGAACATCTGGCGAGAAGAAACGCCACTTTTCAAGTTCGCTCCCACTTTTCAAATGTTTACGTAGTCATCAACTTGATTGGCAATGCGCTTAATCTTTATTATGACTATTTAAAAGGAGCAATTTACTGAGAGTCTATCATACAAGTACTTTTCATCTTGTATAGTCTTTATCAATATAACATTGTATCAAATATTTAAGTGACCATATATGAAAGGGAATTTCCAGGTTATCACAAGTGTCGCTTACTGACATGACAGATTTACCATTTATTTCATCAAGGTCAATACGTAGCTCCACCAACAAATGCATGCCACAACAATTCAAATATAACCAAGGAGCTTTCGACTTTGTGACATTATCAATGTCTAAAGCATAGAAGAATTGGACTCGGTTATTTCCCTGAATAAATCAGATCATTTAGTAGATCGATATGATGTCCTACTAGATCATTGTCTTTAGTATTATTATTTGAACACCTCAATCTCATGCATAAAACATCATATAATTTACCTTTATTTGAGTATTCAATACAATTTGCAAACATATTCTTTAATTTCTAGATCTGCATTTGACATGCATTATGATCTCCAAAGATCTCAATATAGATCTAGTTTGTATGGATTACATTATATTCATGGGTGTTATCTTACACTTCATGTAAAAATTGAATAGACAAATTCATTCTTAAACAAGAACTTACTTAGTAGCATACTAGCATAGTTGGATCTACAAATGAACAAATAGCATAATATGCTTGGATCTAATATAAGCAAGATATGGATGTTTAAACATATATCCATAAATATATTCAAATCTGAATGAAGGTTGTATGCATGGTGGATCTTAAGCAATAAATAGGTCAAATTCCAAATGCTATAAGAATATAAAGATTCAGACTACATTATCATGGATCCAAACTAGTAATATGCACAATACAACTAATATGAATTTAAAACACATGATCATTGAAGTATTATACAATACAATTCAACTATATTTGGATTAATACTAACCCATCTCTCTTTTGAGAAAATCAAGTTATCATTTACTAGCACTTTAGTGCTATAATGCTTCAAATAAACTCATTCTTACCAAGATGGATTTTAGTTTGAGAGTGTTACATTACACCTCTTGAGCATGTATTAAAAATAAATTCATTTTCATAAAAATGAGCAAATAAAACTTTATTCAACAGTTCTCTACAATGATTTTGGATCTACAATAGCAAAAAATTTCATAATATGATCATATCCAAAAGGCAAACATGATGACATACATTGGAACCAATGTAAATAGGATATGGGTTTTTTTCCCACATATCCAAACAAGTCAGTTTAGATCTGAATCTAAACTTTATGTAATGTGGATTTCACCAGTTCAAATAGAGAAAATTTGGATAATATCAACATAGATCCAAACACAACAATAGAAGAAGATAACAAATATCTAGGATCATATCCAAAAAGGCAAATATGATGACATACATTGGAACCAATGTAAACAGGATATGGGTTTTTTTCCCACATATCCAAACAAGTCAGTTTAGATCTGAATCTAAATTTTATGTAATGTGGATTTCACCAGTTCAAATAGAGAAAATTCAGATAATATCAACATAGATCCAAACACAACAATAGAAGAAGATAACAAATATCTCGCCCCAAAACTCTTAAGTTAACACTAGAGATTTTCTTTTTGTCACCTTTAATATCATGCAAATATAAATCGATACTAGCTAGCCATCTCTAATAAGAGCAAATAAAATTTCATATACTAGAACTTTAGTATAATAGATCTTCAAATAAATATATTTCATCAATATGGATTTCATGTGAGAGTGTTACCTTACAACTGCGCAGGCAAAAGACAAACATGATTAAAATGTTGGAAGTGCATTTTAGGCTTATCCCTTTACATGAATGGGTTGTTTGAGCTTATGTTGCAAGTTTAACCCCTTATCTGCTCGGGTTTGTCAAAATTGAATTCATGTTTAACTCTCCTAAATTGGTTGTTTTAACTTATGTTATAGGTTTAACCCCTTACCTGCACAGGTTTGCCAAAATTGAATTTAGGTTTAACCCCCCTGAATGGGATGCATTGGCTTGCATTGTAGGTTCAACCCCTTACCTGCATGGGTTGCTCTGTTGTCCATAATTTCAGACTTTACCGCTTTTCTGAATGGGTTGCTCGATAACAAGTGGCAATGCCAGGAAAGAACCATCATCACCTCAAATTTCTTTGTTGAAGCTGGAAATAAGACCTTATTGGCTTAGGGACTTATTTGGCTTGTTGCCATACTGCGAAGGCTAAGTCTTCAGTTGTCTTTATTTTTCAGGTTTTGGTGGACCCGGGGCAGCAGGTTGATCAGATGGTTGAACTCACGTCCTACTGGAAAGGTTTTTGGTCAATTGTAGTGCCAGTGCGTCTTGTTTTGATATTATTGATGCCTTGTTTTTGTTAGGCATCGATGTCATGGTATTGGGGCATTTTGTCACATGTACTGTTGAGAAATGTAAAGAAATTTTGTACGAACAGAATTGATTATATAATGAAAAGTTTGCCCCATTGTTTTGAATTGCATGGCTCATTTCCTTTTGAATTGTTGTGTCATCGCACCTCAACGTTTATCTTTTAACAAAAAAAATATATTTGAGTGTCAAAAAGTTGGGGTGTGATAGCTTTGGTATCAACATCTACATTGGTTGTGACAAGAACACTTCCTATCCCCTCGAGTGTCTTATGATAAAGTTTTTGTTTTCACTAAAAGCAGGATTTTGAATTTGCTTAGTAAAATTCTCCAAACTAGTGCTTTGGTTGAGCATGCTTTGAAAAGCATTGGCCAAATGACAAAGTTGTGTTTACTCCATAAGATTCCCTTTGTCTAGTGATATGGTTGAGCTAGCTATAAAATGCTCCAAACCTAATGGCTGAATTACGCTTGATCAAATATTTAGCTTAGTAGTTGAGTTGATTTGATTGGGAGATGACCCTTTTTTTTATGGACAATGATGATTTTGTGAAAGAAAAATATATATGTCACAAAAGTAATTTAAAAAATGTCTCAAAATATTTATAAGTTTAAAAAATGCCCTAGTGTTAGCAATTGCCATGACCGGTAAGAAATAGGATTTAATTCAAAACAGAATGCACCAATGTACTGGGTAAAGCATAGATGGTTGACGTCATGGATTGGGACTCAGGCAAAGAAAATAATGGAAAATGCTCTAATAAAAACTTGACATATTTTTCGCTAATAGGAAAATGAGGGTGAAAGGTAATATCATGTTTATGAACTTAGGTATAAAAAAATTTCCAATTTGTCTTTAATGACAAGAAATTGAGACAATGCTTGTAGTAAAGAAATTTGTTATAAGAACATGATCAGTAGATAGTGATTATCATCGCAAGATATCAAGTTGATAGCATTTTAAACGTAATATAAAAAACAGAGAAAATTATGAGCAATCTATCACTTGTGAACAATCTTAACTTTGAAAGAATTAAATCTCAAGCAGAATAGAAGGTACATAATAAATACATAATGTTTGATTCATGAAGACATAGACTCAATATGAGTGAATGAATAAGTTAAAATTACATGTTCGATGATTGAAAACATATATAGTGAAGTAAAGGAAAGGTTGGCAATCAAATTGGAATAAATGATGACTCAATAAAATCATGGAAGTAGTAAAATGAGAAGAAAGGCGCACTATGGATATTGAAGCTAGAAAATTATTTGGCTAAATATAAAGGAGGTTAAAAAGAATGCGGGACCTGAGTTAATCAAAGTTGGTAATTGAACCAATAGATAGGTATCATGTTAAAAAACAAAAGAGTGGACAAATGAATAAATGAGGGTTGAAAAGGTATAATAAAATGTAGATTTTTAAGCAATTATAAAAAAAATTGGACTTGCCAAAAGATAGAAACTTGAGGAGAGAGTTAACCAAAGTCATATAGGTTGTAGGGTTAAAGCATGCTTTTATGACGTGGTCACATTGAAGACTACATATAGATGATCAAAGAAGACATTGATTTAAATGAGGAAGATGAAATGTGAAATTATCAAATTGATCAAAGAGTATATGGAAGACACACATGCATTTATCATACAATAATACGTTTATCATACATATATTTGGAAAAGGAACATAGGACTCTAATTGAGTGTGCTTTCATCAGCTATGATTGTTCCATATAAGATATGCTAATATACCTTAGCCAAGAGGCTTAGTAAGAGCATAGGCTCCTCCATTAAGCAACTAAAAGCTTGGTTTCTCATTTCTCTTTGGTCACCCGTCAATATACCAGAAATTACTACTCATGGTATTAATGAGAGGAGTTTCTCGCCCATAATATGGTCCAATTGTAAGACTTAATCTTGTGGTACCAACTAAGATCGAGCCTAGCAACATGATGACCAAAACAAATAAATATAAGAAGCTTTTAAATATGAGCAAACATGCAAAATTGGTTGACTATAATGCAATGTTGCCTAAAATAGTGATTAAAATAAAGAGAGAACACATAATGTCTTCAATCAAGCCTTAAATAGAGGAAGTGTATATTTGAATTCTAAGTCTAAGTGAACATGATTAAGTATCATCAATTACTTCTAGATGCACGAAAGCATATAAAATCAAATCAAATCATCAAACCATGCTTAGAGATATATGTAATGGAATGCCAACTAGATTTAGGTTATGAAGATAGGTGCATAATTAGTGTTGGCATTGAAGAAAACATTTTAAATTTAAAATGTGGAAACAAAGATGCTAGTTAGATGATGATGGGTCGCATCACGGTCGTCATCTGTTTGCATCCCCAAAAATTTATTTTGGTCTTTGGAGTGCTTCAAAAAAATGAGATTTTATTTGAAAATGAGAGAGAAAGGGACTCACCCATCAGTATGAAGTCCGGCTGTTCCCAATGCCTTTATTAGGAGCAACTTGACCAAGAATCCATCACAATCTCCTCTAAGGTCTCCTCTTGTTAGAAATGAAGGTTTGCACCTGAGCATTAGGAGAGCCAAGCAAGAAAAATTGAACAAGAAAAAAAAGAGAAAGAAGAAGAAATCAAGAAGAGGAGAGAGAGAATTCAAAGGCTTGAAAAGACGATGGATTTCCATGTTAAATGAGAGAAATAAGGAGGTATTTATAGAGGAAGAAGACTCAAGGGCATTGTCATTTTTTGAAAAATAAAATTATCCATTAACCGGTCATTATTGGCTTAAAATAGCTTAAAAACACTAAGAAGGTCAAATCTATCCAAAAATATGTTGACTAGGGGTTGATGGCACCAGGGGGCAGCTTGCCCACCCAAGGCTCACCCAGCATAGGCCTGCAAACCTTCATTTCTAACAAGAGTAGACCTTAGATGAGCTTGTGATGGATTCTTGGGAAGAATCTCCAACCCATTCATGCCAACCTCAAAGAGTTCTCTTTGCCCGGAAGAGAGCTAAGGAGCCTCCTCTACATCAAATCCTGTTTTTTAGATATTTATAACTTTTCTTTCTACCATTTTCTTGTCTCTCATTCATAACAAGCCAATGAAGGTCAAGAGTTTCTCCATAGCTAAGAATTTTCCTTGAAGCTCCAGAGAGGATGACCAAGGAAAACATTTTCTTCAAGATCATTTTTCCTCTCTTTTTGACTTATTTTCTATCATTTTTACTAGCTACTTCATTCATTTTAACTCGTTTATCTCTTTTCAACTTGTTTTTCTCTCATTTTAACTTTTCTCTCTTTTATCCTAACTTCTTTTTCTCTCTTTCGTTATTCCTCTTATTTTCATTTTAATGTTTATTTCTTTCATTCTTAACTTTCCTCCATCATTTTAATTTATATTTTTATTATTTTAATTTCTCATCTTTATTTCTTTTTTATTCCTCATCTCATTTCTCTCTCATTGAATTCTTTCTCTTTCAAATATATCTTTTTTTCTCTCCCTCTTTTACTTTTATTCTCTCTATGCATTTCATTTTTCTCTTTCTCTCTTTTAACCTTTCTCTACACTTATTCTTGCTCTCTTATCGTACACCTATCTTTTCATTTCTCTATCTAATTCTTTATTTTGATGGCGTGATTGTTTGTAGATGTGTTATGATGTGAGGATTTGGGGTGAGTTATTTTTCTATTTTTATCATTTTGAGGTTGGAACATGTCCAAACCAAAAAATATCCAAACACCTTGATGTACATGTTAATTTGCATTGAGCATGTCACTTTCGATTTTCAAATTAAAAAACCATCTTTATATTTTTTCCCAGTCATTCTTCTAGCCTTTCATTGGCCCACCTGTATTTTCAATACACTCTTGAGTGACTTGCTAGATGAATCATATGTTGTACATATATATATAATACACACACTGTTGCATAATAGAAATATATACATACATAATAATGCATATAATGGATACAAATCATATATATATTATCATACATTATACACATGTATGTGTATATATTTCTAAATAGTATATGTATACATAACATATATATTTAATAATATACATATGTACAAACTATACGTATATAACATACATATATAGTACATATATATTTACATACATACATATAACACACACACACACATATATATATATATGTATACCACTATCAATTTGTATCACAATTTTTCTTTCCATTGATCTATAGATAGATGTTATGGTAGGAATGGTTTATTTTTCTTATGCACATAGAATTTATGTAATCACACATACACAATCTTTTATTGGAAGAAGCTTAAGTAAGACAAGATCAAGCCATAATGAGGTGATAATCAAATTAAGGCAAAATCTTGAAACTAACTTTAGATTCAAAAGAAACACCCCTACAATTTATAATATTTTCTTGTTTTAAATATCAGAATCTTTACAATTTTCAACATATTATTTTGATATTTGTAATATTCCAAAATCTCTCTCTTTGGCCCCATGATGAACAAGAACGATTCATTCACCCATATTGAATCTATATGAATCGAACGTCATGTATTTACTCGACTATACTTGAGATTTAATCATTTCAAAATTAAGATTCTTCACAAGTAATAGATTGCTCATAATTTTCTCTATTTTTTCATATTATCAACTTGATATCTCGCTATGAGAATCACTATCTACTGATCATATTCTTATTCCTTTCCTACAAGCTTTGTCACAATTACTTGTCAAATCAAAAATTCTTTTATACCTAAGGTCATACACATGATATTACCTTTCACCTTCATTTTCCTATTAGCAAAAAATATATCAATTTTCTTTATATAATATTTTCCACACCTTCCTTTTACTAATGCATCTTCCATTATTTTCTTTGCCTCAATCTAAAACATCAACCATCTATCTTTTACCCCATACATTGGCGCATTCTATTTTGAATCATATCCTATAGCTTATCAGTCATGGCAGTTGCTAACTCTGGGACAATTTTTTTAAATTATGAATATTTTGAGGCATTTTCTAAATTACTTTTTGTGACATGTATTTTTCTTTCCTGAGGCATTCTTGTCCATCAAGAAAAGGGTCATATCCCAATCAAATCAATTCAGCTGCTAAGCTAAAGATTGGATCAAGCGCAGTCCGGCTTCTAGGTTTGAGGCATTTTAAAGCTAGCTCAACTATGTCACTAGACAAGGGAATCTTATGGAGTAAGCACAACTTGACCATTTGGCCAAGGGCTTTTCAAAGCATGCTCAACCCAAGCACTAGTTTGGAGAATTTTATTAAGCAAGTTCAAAATCCAACCTTTGGTGAAATAAAAAACTTCACCCTAAGGCACTTGAGGTAAGAGGAAGTCTTCTTGTCACAACCAATGTAGGAACAATAGGGTCTCATTCACAGCTTCAACAAAGGTATTCGAGGTAATGAGGATCCTTTCCTGGCATTGCCACTTGTTATTGAGCAACCAATTTAGGAAAAGGGTAAAACCTGAAATTATAGATAAAAGAGCAAACTCACGCAGGTAAAAGGTTAAACCTACAATGCAAGCCGAGAGCAACCCACATAGGTAAAGGGCTAAACTTGCAATGCAAGCCAAGGCAACCCATTTATGGGGGTCAAAACCTGAACTCTATTTTGGTAAGCCTGTGCAGGTAAAAAGTTAAACCTGCAACATAAGCTCAAACAACCCATTTAGGTAAGGGGTTAAATATGTAACATCACTCCAAGCAAGTTTTGTTTGAAAAATTCAGGGTGCTTATCTTTGTCACTAAGCACGGCTAATGCTGGCTTAGTAACAAAGAGAGATATCTATTATCACCCCAAATTTTTCTAAAAAGGATGTATCTTATTTTCACCCAAACAAAATTCTTACTTATTTGGATTAAAATTTTCAGACCGTAAGCCCAATCCTAGACCCAAAACTATTCGATCTAAAATGAATCTCTAAACCCATGTCTGAACCCAAAACACAAAATTCAAATCAAAACCCAACTTTTTAGATGTGAACCTAAAATCCAATTCTTGGATTCAAATTACATCCAAAACCCAAGTTTAGAACAAAATCGAGAAATTCAAACTCAAATTCTAAAGCTAGATTCAAACGACAAAATTTAATGCTATTGAGCACCACGTGTGCGTGCATGGACCTTCCTTTTGTTTTATGTTTCATTCTCGTGCCAAGATATGCTTTTGAGCTTAAATCACTCAGTAGAATGCATCGGCGACCGACTGAATCTAATCCAGATTTAAAATGAGCCCAAAGTCACTCAATACGAGTCGGCCACCCATTTGTAACAAAAACCACTTTTTTACATTAAAAAACTGTTTCACACTACTTATATAAACAACTTTTTTTTACTATTATTATGTATTCATTGTCATTTTATTTTGTTTAAAAAAGAAATCGTGTGGGCGCAATAGCGCCTAGCATGCCAAGATGGGGCCTACGTGCGCAGGCCCCCTTTCTTGGCTAACCACCCCCACCCGAAGGGGCGGTTTTGGCCCGACTGGGTGGGCAATAGCCCTGCCCACACCCAAAGGGGTATTTGTAGGGCTAATGGCCAATCCATTTGGTCAAAGCCTATTTCAAAAAAATTAAAATTATTCAAAAATACTTGAAATTCGCATGAAAATCTTGTTAAATTTAAAAAAAAAAATCAAATTTTGAGTTTTGGCTCCAAAACTCTTCATAAATACCCCCACAATCTTCTCCCTTGTGCATGGGCTAACCCTTAGAGAATTTCTAATGCTTCTTCACTTGAGGATTTAGACTTTTATTTGACCATTCTTCTCCATTTCTCTCTTCTTTTCTTCTTATTTTTCTTCAAGTTCGAACTCTTCAAGAGAGCATGAGAAGATATTAGAGGTATGTAGTCCTTATCTTATTTTCATTTTTTATTTCCCTTTGCTACCTCCCCATGGCCGTGCAAGAAGGCTCTAAGGACTTCCTATCCAGAGTCGAGAGCTATTCTTGAGTGCACCGGGAGCATGAGCAAGGCAAAATAAATCTCATTTCTTCATTTCTTTTCAAAAATATGCTTGTTATATTGCTTGATTCATCCTTTATGTTTAAAATGATGCTTAGGCATAATGTATTAATTTTCCTTAATTAATGAGCAAATGCATGGCAAGAATGAGTGTTTGGGTTTGAATCTTTTCATTATTATGTTGATTATTGAGGTTGGGATATGTCCATTCTGGAAAAGCCATAATACATCGTCATGTCATTCTTAAGTTTAGTTTCTTTCTTAATCACCTGATTAGGAACCCCAATGAGTGCTTCATTACGTTGTTTGATTTTCTTTCATATCCAATGGTGGAATAAATAGACTTTCTTGTAAGAAACTACATAATTATGGATTTATATTCACATGTAAAATTATTTGGAATCATGTTTTTTAAAAGATTTTCAAAAGCAAGAACCCTCTTTAATGAGGCCTTAGAGACTTAGCTTAGGCTCTTGCATGATCCCAGGTTCCTCTCCGGCCTACATAAAAATCGAAGTCGGATATATTCAAATCATTTCTTGATTTCAACTCTCATGAAAACATATACGTATATTTACATGTGATATATGTATACGTGCACATGAGTATCTCTCTTTGTCCTTCTCTCTCTATGGTTCAACATATTATTTTATGAAATTTCATATACGCATGAATGCATATATACACGTGTTTCATTTTTTCTCTCTAGAATATTTTATTTCTTTCTTCAACTTAAATGTCTTCTTTTACATAAATAAACATATATATATATATATATATATATATATATATATATATATATATATATCTTTTTCTCTAAAATCTCTCTCTCTCTCTTTCTAAGATCTTCTTTTTCCTCTCCATTTGAGTTAATACTTTTTTTTCACAAGCTTTCATACACACACACACACACACACACACATATATATATATATACATGTATGTATATACATATAAAATATGTATGAAGATACATATATCTCTCTCTTTCTTTTTAAAAATCTTTTATTTTGTGATTTTAAATTTTTTTCTCTCTTTCTTTTTCCCTATTTCTCTCGGATTAAAGTATTTTCTCTTTTCCAGTCTTTTGGAGATTTTTCTTTCAAGATCTAAGGTTTTAATTTCTCATTTGCCGACTTTACTAAGACCAAAACTCAACTAATGACCCAATATTGGAATCATGCTTGATGATCTACGACCCCATTCCATTTTCAAAAACTTTTTCTTTTTCATAAAAATACTTATGACAATTATAAGAATAAGAAACTTAGATGTATGTGATGATATAAATGCTTTTAGATGATGTTATAGTAGGAATGAATGATTTCCTTCTAATCATGTAGGATCAATGCATTCATACATCCACATTCACTTAACATCATTTATGATCACAAGCACATCTTCAACAAAATTTAAACAAGATGAGATAGAGCTCTTACTAGGTAGTAACCAAATTAGAGCAAAATCTCAAACTTACTTAAAGTCTTAAGAGAACACTAAAGTAACTTCAAAAAGTAATCTTCAAAAGGTCTTCAAATGATATTTGTAAAGATTTATCAATTCAAAATTTGTCAAATCAAAATGTTTTATACTCTCAAACGACTTTTCAAAAGCTTTCTCAAAAATTTGAAACATCATCTAAAACGAAATATTTTCTCAAACACTACACCACATTCAGAATGAAAAAATGTTTAAGTTAAAACAAAATACATAAAAAATAAACATAGCCCTTGGATTGGCTACCCCCGGGAGAGGCGTTGGGAACAATCAATCCTCATACCGATGGGCAAGTCCCTTGCTTTCTCTTTGAAAAAAAAATCTCATTTTTCTGGAGCACTTTAAAAATTAAAATATTTTTGGGGATGCAAACATCCATCTATTTTGATATCTTAATTTCAAATAGAATTTGAAAAACTTTTTTTTGTAAACATGACAAGTTGAAATCATGTTTTGCAACATAAGTAATTTACAAGAACATTTCCAATCATATTTCCTCAAACAAGTTGAAAACTTTGATTTTCAAAACTATCTTCAAATAGTTAACTTTTAGTCGAGTTCTAGTGACAATATTTGATGAACTCAAGTAATTGTACAAGTGTCTCTTTCAAACAATTTGTTTTCTATGCTATTTATCTATTCCAACAATTCAATCTCAAGTTTTTAAAGTTATTAATTATTAAGGGTTTGTTAACCTTTAAAACTATAGTTATAGACCTGAGGGTGCCACCACTTTTTTTCTAAAACAAAATAATATTTAGTCATTTCAAAATTTGTCTCAATATATTTTATTTAGACTTGAGCACACATGCATATAGGATAACATTTTAAATATCGGAATGTGAAAAGTAAGAGCTGGTTCTTGGTCGTATCGATAGGCGAGTCTCATTCTCTCTCATTTTAAAATAAAACCCTATTTTTCTGAAGCACTCTAAAGATTAAAATAAATTTTGAGGATGTGAACAAGGAGTTTTATGCGTGTATCCAATATGGATGCAATAGTCATTAACAAGTTAAAAGATTTCAAATATTTAACAAATTTTTCTTTCATTTTCATAGCCATTGCCTTCATAAATCTGCCTTCATTTACCTTTTCCTACAATATTTTTTGAAGTTTCCAAATTTTGAGAAAAAAAAAAATTTGTTATTGCATAAGACGATTCAGAAAATAAGGTAAAGACATCATGAAAAACTTGAAGAAATTCGATATCACTACTATTTTTAACCAATCCTCAAGTCCAAACAACCATATCAAGCCTAGCTCTTCAATGATATATCTTGCAAAAACATCTTTAAATGCAAGGGCTGTTTCCAACATAAAACATGTCAAATTCCATTGAGTGGATACATCTAACACTATGTTCTTTGTCATTGAAATTTTCAACTTTCTAGCTGCTGCAAAACCATGGAGTCTTGAAGGTGAAATTTTGAAATACTTTACCGCATCTCTATTGTTGGTAATTTCATCTTTGATGACATTCAACCCATCTTGTACCATCAGATTCAAAATATGTGCACAACATCGCACACGAAAAAACTTACCTTCATAATATAAGTTGATGTCACTTTTTTCCATATTCTCTTTTAATTTTTACATAAAATGATCAAAATGATGGAAAACAAAATTTTTCAGCATTTGAGGAGATGGATTAGTCTGAAAAGTTATGAATGAAAATAACAATTCATAAAAAGTATTTTAAGACACCGATTGGATAGGCTTAGATTTTTTTGTTATTATTGTTCCTCAAGGCCTTGCAACTTTATGGCTGAAATGGGCATTTCCAATGTCTAAACTTTAACATTATTAAGCTAATTCCTGTAAAGTATGGTTTGATTTCAGCAACTTTCATACACTTTGTGTATGGATTGCTGAAAATAAAAGAAAATTTAAGATGAAATGAAATGATTTCATACTTTTGTATTACGAAAATCAACGAAATGATCCCCTTTCTTAAAAACCAGTTTGCAAATGTGTTTCGCCCTAATTTTAAAAAGAGAAATGATTTTTAACAAGAGATTGCATGTGTATATATATAACAATATATGTATATATGTATCTTACTCTTCGAAATGAAATTTTATCAAGGGACTACATAACTCACGAATCATGATGATTCATGATTGGGTTCTTCTACGTAGGAAGATTGAAAACTTGTTTCAAATCTCCCCGACTACCCTTGATCAAATGAAAAAGCATGAAAGAAAATAACTTTAAATAGAAATAGATAAATGAATGCTCAAGCTAGTCCATCCTTAGTTTTGCGATGCAAAATTCTTGACAATGCATCCATCCTTAATAGGTTTTTTTGTCATATATATTGCAGTAAAATCACTCTCTCACCGTGGGATTCTATCATGGTGGGGAGTTCAAAATGGATTTTAAGCTAGTTCTTTTAGAAGGGACGTGACCTTGGGGCCCTTTTCAAAATTTGATTCATGGGTTCATCTTTTTAGAAAAACCGACTCATGCATGCGTTATGTATTAACATATACATTTAATCGTAGTTTCCCCTAGCTGGACATCGTTCTCAGCTATAAAATAAATGAAAATAAACCCCTCTCATGAATTGCTGAAATTAAAATGAACCAACAAGAAGCTAAAGTATATGAGAAATGAATTAAATCTTCTTCTTCACTTGTTTTCTAAATCAAGCAATCCTAAGCAAGAATCTAAGCTTGGATTCAAGCTTAGCAAAGCAAGAAGAAGAAGAATGACTTGTTGGAATTCGTAGTGGGGAAGAGAGAGCATCTATTCACAAAAATTCTAAGCAAAAGTTCACTTAAGCACCCTAACTTAGCAAACTCGGTACAGAGAATAGGGAAATGAAGAAGAAAATGAGAGAGAGGAGGGGAAAGGCTTGGACGAATCATATTTCTCCTCCTTGGCTTCTCTCTCATAGCTCCTTGGCTGCAGCAACTTGATGAAAACTTCAAAATTTTGTCCTCCCCCTTGGTGGCCAAGGCGAGGCTTATACAGAGGAGGAGGTGGGTTCAACCACCTTCTTAACTCACCTTGGAAACTTACTTAAGACCTTGGGGACTTGTAAAATGAGTTAAATATGGTTTAATGGCTCTAATTGACCATTCTACGCCCATTTACCCGAGCTAGTTGGGCTGGGCTAGGTTTGGTCAACCTTGGTCTAGACCTAGCTGACCAACTTTGACCAAAATTTTAGACGAAAATGCCCTTGCATAGGGTTTTGCCTTAATTTGTCCTATTTATTTTCTTCTTTGTTTGAAATCGAGCTTGTTAAGTTAAAACCTAGTTATTATGCTTCAAATGCCACTGAATTATGATAATATAATTTAAATTTGAATAAAATTTGAAAATTCTATCAAATTTGGTTTGAAAAGTGTATTTTCATCCATAACTTGATTGAAGATAGATTTCAACTGAATCAAACTTTGGTTTGAAATATTGAATTTTAATTTGATATTTGATTTATACATTTGATAAATCCAAATGTCTATGTGTCTTTTATAAACAAATTTTGGCTCAGTAATCTCAATTTGATCATCGAATGGCAAAATTGTCCAGATTTGTCAATTTCGACTAATTGACCAAAGTCATACTCATTTGCGAGTAGTTTGACTTTGTTTGAGGTAATTTGATAAATTTGAGCTATGAAACCTCTTAATTTAGCTGAATCGTACTTCGATTGAGTTTAGTCAAACTGGACTCGGTTCGGTCAAAGTCTATTTTCATCCACTGATTGGGCCGCAGGACAAACCTACCTTTTGACTGAGCTGAGCCCATGTTGACCGAGCCTAGCTAAGATTGGTGCCATATTTTGGTGCACTAGGGTCGAGCCTACTTGGATTAAGTGGGTTTGAGCAGCCTAGTTATTATTTCTTGGAGATTGTCCTCTCTTTAAAGAGGGACTAGTTAAAGAAGAGAGAGGGACATAAATGTCTCCCTTTTCCTAGGTTTCTCATTCATTTCTCCTTGAAAATGACTTCTTTTATTTAATTGAGAGAATTTTTTTTTAGAAAAAAGGGTGTGACCCCTGGGGGCTCTTGACCACACGAACTAAGTGGGGCCCACACGTGGGTCCCACGTAGCATTCTAGACTGAACTAGATCCAATTATCTGATTGTCAAAATTTGAATTTGCAATTGGATTTGGATGTCAAATGACATTTGGACATAGTTTGGACTCGTAATTCTGCATTGGGATTCATGTCGCAGGTTAAATTCATGATTTGAATCTAAATTGTTCTTTAGATTCAAAATTAGCTTTGAAATTGTAATTTTTCACAATTCTTTTGTAAAATTTTCACATTGCTCCCATTTCTATGTGAAAAAATTTGGGGTGTTAACAATTATTAACACCCTTCAAAACTTCTTTCAATTTCTTCTTTTCATCTTCATACAAATTTATTACATCTCTCCTAACTGTCATTCTTGAAGTTGGCACCCACTTAGGATAACCAAGCCTAAGAAGGAACCTAAGCCAACACTTATCCACTATTGAAAAAGTGTGCTTTCCAGTTGCCACTATTTTTGCGATTATTTCTCTTACTAATTGAGCATCAATCTTGGAACCCATTTCTATAAGCTTCTTCATGAAATTTGAAGTCTCTCTTGATTTAAAACTTAAAACTACTTGCTCTTTCTTAGCAAAACGTGTCAAGCATTGGTGCCTTCTCATTGAAGATGTAGATCCACCTATACTTATCATAAATAGTATATTGCAATACTTACATTTCTCTTTTTTCACACCATTTACAATTACCTCGTCAAAATCATTCCATACTGTAGAAGTCTTTGTTCTTTATCTTTTTGCACTACTTACAAGTGCTTTATGAGCATCTACTAAAACTCCTTTATTTTCAGTGTCTTGCGAATCTATAGGAGTTTTATTAGAGGAATGTACTCCAATTGGGAGATCTGTTGAGCTTTGTCTTGCATAACATACTTCTTTGCCTTTCCCAATTATAGATCATTCTAAATTTGTTATTCTTCAAACAAGTAGGTTTTTTTCCTTCTGCTCAAGCTATTCTCCTATTTGAACATGAAATTTGTGTTAAACTAGGATTTTCTAAGAAATCGTTTTCATAAGGGAAAAAGAGTTAGATTTAAAAAAAAAAACTTTGAAATTTTGATATAAGAAAAGGAATTTAGCATATGTGCCACGCATGCAGGTGGATTTTTGTAAAACAACTTTGAAATTTTGAAATATATGCACAATGTCATATGAAAATCAAAGAACATTAATGAAAAAATTCACAAACATGCAATAATCATGATAAGCATAAGCAAGTGTTTGAGAAAAATTTAAAGATCTTTACAAATCCATAAGAGCACAAATGACTGGAATAAAGGAAAGACAAAGTTGCTAGATCCTCAAACATTTCAACTTACAATTAATATGCCATGAATTGAAAAAATAGGTAAACTTTTACACTTAATGCTAGCCAAAACTAGTGCGGAGGAAAAGGTAATTGATATTCGAAGACTATGAGCATGACAAACAGATGACTTATTGTTGACTACACCTGCGTAACTGGCAAAGCCTCTTGGTGCTTGATTAAACTATTAAACTATTTTTTTATCAACATAATGCATACCTAGGAAGACCCAGGAAACAATATTCTCTCTCATTAAATGAAAATAGAAATAAGAAGAAAATAATGCCAACATACAAAGATCCGCAAGTTTAGTAGTGTATGAAACATGGTCAACAGCTTACGGATCATGCACTGTATTCAGCTAAGCCCTATAGATTTTTTTCTGAAATTTCAAAAAGGAAAGAAAGGGAAGCTCAAGTAATAACAATCAATTGTTGGACTTGCTGTATCCTTTGCATGGATAAGCTCAATACTAGCACAACTTTTTACTTGCTGGTTTGAAAGATCAAACTAGTGCTTTTCCAATTTCACCACTATATGTTCCAGAACCTAGATGCTTTGGCTTTATTGGTATGATGTTGAATGATACCCAAATAAATCATTTTGTACATGGCTCATATCACATCTTGATATTAAAGGAAAGTGTTAGCTATAGATAAAACCTCAAAGACGGCTACATATCATAAGGCTACCAAAGAAGCCATCAAACATAACCCAGTTCCAAGAGCCAATTACCATTGTCCCAACTAATTACCACTAAGAAATTTCTTGGGTTTTTATTAGCATTTACTAAAGAAGATAATGTGACTAAATCTAGTCAAAGGCTTTAGCAAGTCTTGTAAAATCTCAGATAAAAAAAGAAGCAATGCTACAAGAAGAAGATCATGCTTTACTAAGATGGAATGGAAACCATGAGGATTAACAACTACAAGAGGAAAGAGAAAAGGGGATGCAACCCATGAAATGAAAATTTTCTTTTCCTTTTCTTATGATTCAAAAACAAACAAGTACTCACTGGCTCACTACAACAAGAGAGCTGTCGGTGTTCTACCAAGGTCACCAGAATGATGGAAGCCAACAATTCTCGTCTCAATGTCTCACCGAGGTGTTGGCGGGTCGGCAACAAGGGAAGATCAGTTGAAGGCAGTTGCTTGAGGCATCAGACATCGCCTTGCCTGAAACCTTGAAGGCTGAAGCGGAGTTACGAACATACAAGGGTTTCATTTAGGGGCAAAAAAATTTTGAAGCAAGAGAGAGAACAAAAGGGCAAACAAGTACACGCTGGCTCACTGTGACGAGAGAGATGTTGTTGTTCTACCAGGGTCACCGGAATGGTGGAACCTTATGGTCCTCGACTCAATGTCTCAATGTGGCGTTGGCTAGCCAGCAACAAGGGGAGATCGGTTGAAGGCGGTGACTTGAGGCATTAGACATCACCTCGCCTTAAACCCTGAATGTTGAAGTGGAGTTACGAACTTACGAGGGTTTTATTTGGGGGCAAAAATTTTTGAAACAAGAGAGAGAACAAAAGGGCAAACAGGTACTCACTGGCTCACTATGATGAGAAAGCTACATGTGTTCTACCAGGGTCACCGGAATGGCGGAACCCGATGGTCCTCGACTCAATGTCTCAACGTGGTGTTGGCAAGCTAGCAACAAGGGGAGATTGGTTGAAGGTGGCGGCTCGAGGCATCAGACATCACCTCACCTGAAACCTTGAAGGCTGAAGTGGAGTTATGAACTTGCAAGGGTTTCATTTGAGGGCACAAATTTTCGAAACGAGAGAGAGAGAGAGAGAGAGAGAGAGAGAGAGAGAGAGAGAGAGAGAGAGAGAGAGAGAGAGAGAGAGAGAGAGAGAGAGAGAGAGAGAGAGAGCAAAAGGGCAAATAGGTACTCATTGGCTCACCGTGACGAGAAAGCTAAGCTGCCAATGTTTTACTAGGGTCACCAAAATGGTAGAACCTGATGGTCCTCGACTTAACATCTCAATGTGGTGTTGGCGGCTGGCAACAAGAGGAGATAGGTTGAAGGCAATGGCTTGAGGCATTAGACACTACCTCTCCTGAAACCTTGAAGGCTGAAGCAGAGTTATGAACTTACAAGGGTTTCATTTGGGGGCAAAAATTTTGAAATGAAAGAGAGAACAAAAGGGAAAACTGGCAAAGGCAAAACTGAAAAGTGAAAACAATATTGTTTCCTGCCCGAGACAAAGGGTTTGGGAAACCTGTTTTTTAATTAAAAAATGTGTCAAATATTTAAAAAATCGCTACACATCATTTTCAAGCCAAGTCGAGCTTTAATAGTTCAAGTTCAGTGAACTCGAAGTCAACTTGATTATTTGAAAGAGTCGACTCATGAACTCGAGCTCGACTCATTAAGCAAATGACTCAGCTCGAACTCATTCATGAGCCGAGCTTTAATAAGTCGAGCTCGAGTAGCTTGACTCGTTGTTCACCCCTACTAGGACGAAGGCTCCTCATAGCAAATAGATGGAAGCCGGGCATGCCTCTAAAGATCGAGGAACGAATTGTGTTCGAATTTGGATCGAAGACATGAATTTGGAAAAGGCAAGCCTCATTGTTGCCCAAACGCAAACTCCCAAGAGATGCAGGCTCATCAAGGACTTCCTGTAGGGGGATGCCTTGCTCCCAATGTCACGCATAAGAGCAACATACTCCATCTAAAACTTTAGAAGGAGGAGCTGCAAGGTTGGGACAAGGGAAAGCTAGACAAAGGGTGGTCAGTTCCCCAGCCAACCTCAAGAGGGCAAAGAGGACATTGAAATGTAAGGAAATTAGCGCTTTGAAAAAACAAGTGAATGTCACCAAGGCATCCATAGAACTTCCTACGATATGTGGCGTTTTAGAGATAGGCTCAAAGATCCTCAGAGCCATCATTAGGAGGATCGTGCGTTGTTTGTTGACCCCGGGGAGACCTCGTCGAACCATAGCCTAAGGCCTTAAGCCTTATCCTTCCCGATGGAGGCAGACGAGTGGTTGCTGGTTGGTAGAAAATTCCGTGGAAGTGGAAGATGTTCCCGAGGATAGGGCCCAAGGTGACTCTCCCATAACATCACGAAGTGCCTTGCATTCGTGGGCTGGCGGTGAAACCTGCCCAACAAGAGTTGCTTCATCTGCTTCACATGGTGAATTTGGAATTCTCTTCTTCTTAATTCCAAGCTTAACTCTTGCAACTCAACAAGTTCATGCTAAAGGCGTCAAGCTATGAGGTTCTCTCCAACATTTATCTAGATGTGAACAGGGTGTGCATCCTTGTTTTAATTAACCAGGAAGTGGTGGTACTCATGGGTGAGAGATGTTAGATAGTGGCTCTCAGCTATCACTACATCTTATAACTGCAAGAGGGCCCACTTGTAGTTACAAGAATAAATAAGAAAACTGCGCACAAATCCCTTTGACAGTAATGGTTGTTGGGCATCAGAAAACCCTAGGAGGCAGTCTATAAAAGCCTAGCTTATCTTATACTCAGAGTTGATCATCGATTGACCTAGCTGCACCTTCGAGAAGCAAACCTGCGAATCTAATCTATATTTTTATTCTTCTTTCTCTGTTCTTGTTGCTATTGAAGTTTGTCACTTTTGGTGGTCGCTGTCTGGAATCGTGTTGTGCTGAAGACGAGCCAATCGAAGGTGTCATTCCGCTGCTTGTATATCCATCATGCCACTCCTCAAGCGTGGAGAATTCTGTGTCAGGACGATGCAAACTGAGGAAAGGGAAAGAAAGCGACACACACATGTAGTTGACCGCGACAAAAAGACCTAATTTGGTTACACTCCTAGAGGAACAACTCACTGCTTGATACATGACCTGGAAATTAGAGAGAGCGGTGAAGAAGCTATGCAAGAGGTGTGGAGCGAGAGAAGCCGATACATCACTTATGTGGAGACGCCAGCCTGATTCCATGTGAGCCTGGGCATTGGGTTGACCCGGCCCGGGTTTTGGCCCGACAATTAAAGCTTGAACCTGCGCTTGGCTCGGGCTCGACTTGATTAAATAAAAAGTTATATTTTTTAATATAAATAATATATAAGTATAATTAATTATAACAAATTATTATAATTATATATCAAAATTAATAACAAAATATTAAAAAAAATTATTGAGCCCACCTGGGCTGGCCTGACCAGTGCCCTTTTTTTCGTGCTTAGTCTCAGGCTCGAGGCGGGCTGAGTACCGAGTACCTGCCGAAGGCCCGACCCAATACTTAGGCTTAATCCCATGCGTTTGGTTTGTCCCAGATCGAGTTAATTGCACACTTTTGTGCACTCAACAAGTAACTACTAGGGAATAAAAGGCATGTTTGAAACTTTTATAAAGTAATAGGTATTTTAGATTTTTTTACTTTTACAAATCCCTTTTCAGCCTTTTTAAAACTTTTTTTTTTATTTTAATGGTGCACTATTTTTTCATGCACAGAGTTGTGCACAGCTTTGATTCAGGTCCCCAACCATGGCATATAAAATGGCAGCATCCCTAAGAGTAGGGTGCAAAAACCGCAGAGACAAGAGAGAGCTCCAAATGTTGGGGAAAATCTGATTTAGGAATTCATTGTAAATAAAAGGGAATTAAACTAGATCCAATTTTAGGGCAAATAGGTATAAAGAAGGGCCTATAATATGATTTGAGGAGAACCTGTGAACAAAAGACAAGAGTGGCATCTAATTCTGAGGCAATAGTTACAGATGTACACGGGCGGATGATCGTGACTTGTAAATAGTCCAGGCGTTTAACGGGGTTTGGTAAAGTTTTCTGGAAGCTCCATCTAACATCGAGGGAGAATGATACTACAGACGCGCATTATTCCCAGAGATGGCGCAGCAGCGTCCCCTGACAGGTGAACAACCAAGGGGCGATTGTTAGCCAGCAGTTCCTAGAGTAGTGTTCTATCACGTTTGCTTTCTATTGAGCAAGGATCCTTATTTTTTGTTTTGGACGGCCTCTGCTGACTAAAAAGAACACATTGGTGTTCACGCGTACTATATACGATCATTATTTTCATATGCCTAACTGCTAAGTTTATGCATTGATGCATAGGAAGAGACAATATATCTTATGATTCTCTCATGGAAATGAGTAGTTTGGTCAGTGGTAATGTCCTTTTACCCACCTCCCATATTGCCAACCTTCTCCAAACACTCATCAACCAAAAACCCCACCGAAAATGGGGTAAAGTTGCTTTTGGCCGAATGTTTAGGGTCTCTTTGTTCGATGACACATTCCTATGCAACAGGCTTGTTGAGTGTTTTGCAAAATCTGGTGATTTAAATAATGCCCGCAAAGTGTTTGAGAGAGTGCTCCAGAAAAATGTCTATTCATGGAATGCCATTATAAGCGCATTCTGCAAACATGGGAACATGGAGGATGCACATAAACTGTTTGTTGCAATGCCTGAGAGAAATGTGGTATCCTGGAATACTTTAATTGGTGGATTTGTGCTAAGTGGGTACGAGGAGGGAGGGTTGAGATTTTATAAAGAGATGAACAAGGAAGGGTTTAGGTCCAGTCATTTCACCCTTGCAACTGTTCTTAGTGCGGCTGGCAAACTGCGTGATCTGGAAATGGGAAGGCAGTGCCACAGCCAGCTTGTCAGAGTCGGGTATGATTTGAATTTATATGTTGAGAATGCTCTTGTTTGTATGTATGCAAAATGTGGGTGTTTGGGTGATGCCAGCCAAGTTTTTGATGGAATGGCTACACCCAATGAGGTTTCATGCACTGCATTGATGAGTGGGCTGGCACTTACTCATCATGTGGATAAGGCATTTCAAATGTTTGGTAAGATGCAAAAGAATGGTGTTCGGATTGATGCTGTTGCACTGTCGAGCATTCTTGGTATCTGTACACGGAACGCAAAAAAGCATGACAAAAACTATGTCTATGATGAAGCTTTAGAATTAGCTTTTGACATTGATCAAAAGCCAACTGTTTCACCTGTTCCTTGTGATAATTCAGGGGAGTCATTAGGTAGGCAGTTGCACTCTATGGCTGTCAAGTCTGGTTATGACTTGGATCTTCTTGTTGCAAATTGTTTGGTTGATATGTATGCAAAATTGGGCAGTATGGATGAAGCAGAATCTTTATTTAAAACCATGCCTAAACATAACACGGTGTCTTGGAACATTATGATAGCAGGCCATGGCCAAAGTGGCCAAGCTGAGAAAGCAATGGAGCTGATGTGCCTCATGCAAGAAACTGGTTTTCAACCTGATGATGTTACTTATGGAAGTTTACTTGGTGCTTTTGTGAAATCCAATAACTTGGATACTGCAAGGATGATTTTTGATCAAATGGCAAACCCATCTTTAACTTCTTGGAACACTATAGTTGCAGGGTATTGTCAGCAAGCAAAGGATAAAGAGGCTTTAACATTGTTTAGGCAGATGCAATTCTCTGGGATTCGTCCAGATCGGACCACAATCGCTGTGATTCTTAGCTCATGTGCTGGACTTGGACTTCTACATTTTGGAAGACAGGTGCATGCTGCTTCCATAAAAGCAATTCTTCATCATGATGTTTTTGTTGGTAGTGGCCTGGTTGACATGTACTCAAAATGCAAACAAATTGACCAAGCCAAATTGGTTTTTGTTAAAATGACTGAGAGAGATGTGGTTGGCTGGAACTCAATGATATGTGGCCTTTCTCTCCATGCCCTTCATGGTGAAGCTTACATGGTGTTTAAGCAGATGCTAGAGGACGGAACTCATCCTACTCAGTTTTCTTATGCAAGTATATTGAGCTCATGTGCCAGACTATCATCCTTGGCTCAAGGCAAGCAGGTTCATTCTCGCATAATCAAAGATGGATTTGATAATGATATATTTGTGGGTTCTTCACTAATAGACATGTATGCAAAATCTGGCAGTATAGAAGATGCATATAGATGTTTTCTCATCATGCCAGAAAGGAACATAGTTTCATGGAATGAGATGATTAGTGGATTTGCACAGAGTGGACATGGCAACAAAGCCATTCAACTGTTCGAACAGATGTTAAAATCCGACGTGAAACCAGATAGCATTACTTTTGTTTCAGTTCTGTCTGCTTGTAGCCATTGTGGTATGGTTGAAGAGGCAATTCAATACTTACACTCTATGAAGGAAGATTATGGACTTGTTCCATTAGCTGACCATTATGCATGTGTTATCGACTCTCTTGGTCGTGCTGGGCGGCTTAAAGAAGCAGAGGAGCTTATCGAAAAGACAGAGTACAAGTCTGATCCAGTCATATTAGGGGTGTTGCTTGGTGCTTGTAGAGTGCATGGTAATATTAGCATTGGAAAACGAGTAGCTGAGCAGCTTTTTGAGATTGAACCGCATAATCCTTCTTCATTTGTTCTGCTGGCTAACATATATTCTGGTTTAGGAATGTATGATGAGGCATCAAATGTCAGAAAATTGATGAATGAACAAAGGCTCATTAAAGATCACGCCTATAGTTGGATTGAAGGTAAAGATAGAGTCCATGCTTTCATGGTTTCTGATGATATGGCAGGTTTGGTGATCAGAAACTAGTGACCATCTGATATTGTTTTGAGGATTGGGTAATCAGGGGGCCTACATGACAGTTGGTTCTGCTTGAAGGATTCACTGGATTTAAGCATTAGGGCTCAGGACTAGACAGTCAAATGACTTTTTAAATGTCAGCATTACAGCTTGCAGCCTGTGCTCAGAGACTGAACTGTTATAATAAACGTGATCTCATTGAGGTTCAACCAAGAACATGATTTGTTTATGGTTAACTTCATCAGTTCAATCTGAACAATTTGGTGTCCTAATAGCCAAACTTTGTTGCTTGCACCTGTAGTCTCTGGAGATGATATTCTTCAGTGGAATTCAAGATATTGCTGAATCATGAGTTGGATTTTTCATCATAAAAGCTTGCTAATGAAGCATGCACTTGTCTTACAGCTCCATTGTTGCTCTGCTAGGTGGAAGAATAACTCTTAACATTGTGATAGATAAAGAAATGTACTGCTTGATACTGATAAAGTGTTCGGTTCTGCTGCAAAGCAAAAATCACTGGATATATTTTTCGGTGATGTCAATTCTTCCAGAAAGACAGAGGTTAGGTCTCTGAAGTCAGTTCTTCCTAAGCGTCCTGGAGTTCAGGACAGCATTGGGTATGCATTACAAACGGAATGTATTGTTGGTTTGATAAAGAATTTGTACTTTAACATAACAGAAGACAGCAAAGTCAAATTATTCAACTTGAAAAAGTCAATATTTAATACAACTGAAGGAAAAAAGGAAAAGTAAATATGGTTTTAGTTTCAAAAGAGCATTTTGTAAAGTAATTCAATACAAAGTGGAATAATTGAATCACTGACTTTAAAAAAGGATATGTGATACATTCATGGAAAGAGGAGAATGACTTGTTGGCTCAGCTGCTAACTGGGCAATATGAGCTCCCTGGCTGTCTGCTAAGCTTTTTACTTGTTATTGTCCTCGTCATTGTTGGTGCTAGAACTAGATTATTTTCTTTTGTTGAAGCCGTGAAGCAATGTGAAAGCTGAAACAACGTGCTCTCTCATTCTCTGACCTTCATGGTGCATCAGGATCAGACCGTCTTCATCTGCCATCTATCATTCGTGATCGGATTATAACATCTTCTCGTTTTAAGGTTTGCTTTCTGCACATTGCGCTTCTTCTCATTTGATCTTCGTTTCTCAATTCTGGTTGTGCTTAGATGCTTCTGCCTTTTTGGATTCTTAATTAAACCTGCAGTGTTGATTTTTCTTGTTGTTTTTTGCTTGGAGATGGTGAGCTTCCTATGCTCTTGAGAATCGTCTATCACACACCTTAGTTGCCCTTTCTCTTGCCTGCGATCTTTTTTTTTTTTTTATTCTTTTTGAAAATGTCGACCTACAATGTTGTAGGATGTACACAGTTGAATAAGGACGATCATTTTTTTTTCTTAGTTGTTGAGTTATTGATAAGTTTTGATGCTATAAGTTCCTGTGGTTTTCCTGGTGCTGAAGCCTTCTTCCCTCCTTTTGCCTCCGTCTATCTTATACTTTGACAAGAAAATGTTGTTGCTATATTTTCTTTCATGAATCTGAAAAAAAAAAAGGAGCTGCTGATTTTGATTTCCTTTTGTTTTTTATAACAATATATGAACTAGCTTTCCAGTTTGTTTCCTGATTTTTATCAATGTAGATTAGTAAAACGAGCATAGGTTTTATCATGTTATCAATGTTTGATTTCTAAATTAGTTGCACACTGCTTATTGTGTTATTTGCTTTAGTATGTTAGAGGTTGATTTTTCTTATATGCTTCTCTGACAATTTAGTTGGTGAGAATATGTATGAGAATATGTAAGTAGTTAGTCTATAAACCAAGAACTCCATATTCTGTTATGGATTTATTGACATGCGTGAAACCAATGGGTTAAAAACCCCAACATATGTCACTGTTATAGAATGGCGAACATCCTGCAAAGTAAAGAACAAATATTAAAACAAAAATTTAATTACCATTGGAGAAAGGCCATGAGAAATGAAATTTAGCTCGCTTCTTTGAACAAAATTTTATCAGTTTTTTTTCTTTTTGTGCTCAGTTTCTTCTTAATGTTTGATCTTGAATTGGTCAATTGGGTTGCTTTGGCCTATCTGCATTTAGATCCTTGAAGATCAGCAAGTTTTTACTGTCTCTTATGTGTACTATTTTTTCTTTTGTCAAACTAACTATATAGGTCAAAATTCATGTTAAAAATTAAGAGCGATTTGAGCAAAGTCATGTTTTTCAGAAAAATACAACCCATTCTGTCAATTGTGATCATTGTCTTTTAGGTGTTTATAAATTTTAATACAATGTAGTAAGATATGATTGTTACATCTATTATGATGATCTTAAGTCGTACACAACACCTTTTCTAATTATATACCAAATGTAATTATGAAGACAATGGTTTGCTCACCAAACACCTGCTCAGAATATCAGCTGATATAAGGGCATATGTTGGTCCGATTTGGCTGATAGCTCACTCATTAGCTAATATTAATTAAAAAAGTATAAAATATTTTGCTTAATTATTTCTTGTGGTTGATAGAGATCAGTGCATATTAACTTCATTATTTTAACAAACTTTAAACTGGAAAACCATATACTTTGGGTTTGACCATCCCTCAAAGATACCAATATCTAATTAAGATGAGGGAAAAGTGAGAGCATTTCACATGTAATCATGGACTAAAAATGCAAGAACTACTAAATCACATTCAAGTTTTTTCATCTCCCTGTGAGAAAATATAAAATCTTTAGCAAATATAAATGAATTTGATACACCATGATTTAAGATTCCAAATGGTCATGTTATCATTTTATGATGTTATATGAAAGTGCAAATGAAATTTCTATGGAGAGGCTCCCAATTTTTATGGGAATAACAAAAACATGCTCATGCTTGGTTTTTATATATTTCTGTAATTCCTGCAGGGGGACTCTCCTGAGCGGTTCTAAATTGTGATACCAAACACACCTGCATATTTTGCTGCTGATATTTTGGTTTCACTGCTTCCTTGAATCTGCATATGATTTCTAGTACAGCATTATCTCAATAAGATTATGTCAAGGATCATAATCTATACTTAAGCCTTCTTAATGTCAACTGATGTTCCTAACAATGTTGCAGCAGTTTTTTCGTTTCTTGCCTGGGCGCCATAGAGTTTTCATCTACCTGCTGTCATTGTTTGATGACTTTATTGTCTAGGATATTGACATAAGTGACTATTTGACATGCTGGTTACATAGCTTCACTTAATGATCAAGAGACAAGATTAGTTGTTGCATGTGAAAACTGAAAGGATGTTTTTACCCTTGAAACCCTAGACGGAAGTAGATTAGCTTCCCATGTCCTAGTCACCTTTGTAGGAGCTTTTGTTTGAGTTTTCAGTTATTTATTTGATGGAAAGAGCTATATTTCTAAATTTATTTTTCTTTCTCTTGAATTTATCTAATTTCAGACTATAAAAATTTTGAATGTTATTCACATTGTCAAATCAACTTCATGTATTGCCGTTATGGATACTGTTGCACTTGAGCTCTTGCATTGTGTCCATAGCCATTTTCAGCCAGAATTCTTTGAAGTTCCATCATTTTTACTTCTTTGTTTCAACTTTCAATTTTTTGTTATTTCCCTTTAAGATTAACAAGGCGCCTTTGTTCGCACAGGCGTCTTACAATGCCAAGAGCACCACTTTTTCCTTCACTGGAGAAGGAATCTCATGAATCTATGACTGGTCAGCTTGGAACATCTAAAGGTTGGTCTACTACAAAACAGATCAACCACTGTGTCTACCACAGGTCAGTTTGGTTCTGATAGGGTTCCAGGCAGAGACCTTATGAGTGAGAGTAAGTTGATGGATCTTCTTCATGGGTCAGAATATGATGCCTATGAAGATAAAGATGGGGACTGGATGCTTGTTGATGTGCCTTGGGAGTAAGTTTCTCTTTCCTTGAGGCTAAAACATATTTCTTTCCATATAGCTGTGAAATGTGTAATTGTCCTTGTTAAACAATCAAGTATCCCAGAGTTTTGTTGTTTGATTCTCTTGTTGATTGAGCTTTTGTATATTTCTAAAGCATGTTTGTAGTTTCATGCAGATGGCTATGTATTATGAAGGTATAAACTACATGGTGTTTCTATTTTCTTATAGTACTATTACAATGTTTCTAATTGAAGACAAATTTTTCTATACCTTTGAAATACCAATGTTTTTCTATTCATAATCCTCGCATCTGTTTTCTGAAACATCAAGGTTATGTACATGCAGCAAGGGAGTGAGAGAAGGCTGCTCTCATTTGGGGAGAGGAAGACCAGTTACCCTAGCTAGTTGTTGAACTGTAAAAAATAACATAAAATCCAATCTTAGTTCATATTAGACAGTTGAAAGGGCGCGCTAGCAGCTAGTGTGGTTTTGCTTTAGTTGTTGCTGATTAGCTCACAACAGTTCTATTGCTTAGTGACCAAGTTGTCAGACGTTATATTCTCGTTTTGATGCTTAGTAATCAGCTTGTCACACGTTTTGGTCTCACGGGCTTGGTTGTCGTTACCCCTACGCTACCGTTTGCCTACATGTCCATGTCATTCGGTAAGGGGGGGTATTTGTTTCTTTCTCTAACCAAACTAGCATGGAGGTGTTTTTCTTATGAAGAAATCTTCGATGTCACAAATGGTTTCTCTAAATGGTTTCACTTTGTCTACATCTTTTCCTCAAATATTGATTTCTGTCAACAATTCTCACAAGATGGGTTTATGACAACAGAATCTAGTGGGACAAGGGGGGTATGCGGAGGTGCTCAAAGGAGTCTTGAACTAAGGGCAAGCCATCATGCATGCATGATCTGTCATTCGTTGGGGGAAAATGCTTATTAGGACCCTGCTTTTTTTGTACTTTTATGTATTTTTTTGGTAATTTTTTAGTATGTAATTAAACATTATTTTTTTAGAGTATAAATTATTATTTGTTTTTGTGTTAGTTACTATCTCTCTCTCTGAGAGAGAGCGAGAGAGGAATGATCACCAAATTGTTCATAAAAATAAAAAAATGCGCCCGTTCTAAACCACACTTCCCTTTGAGTAGCGCTTTCTAACCAATTGAATACTTTTTTATCAAAAAATAATTAAAAATAATAATATGTAAACTAAGTGAAAACACATAAGGGACCCAATAAAATAGATCAAATAAAATAGCTCCAATCTAGGATCCACATTTAGTGGACTGCTCCTCATCTGTTATAATTCAATAGGTTTATCCTCTAGGTTATCAAATTGGGAAAAAGAATGACGGGATCTTTATTGTTACCCATTTATCCCAAGCTACGCTCTGGTCATGTTTAGAGTGAGAGGGAAAAGGAAAGAGACAAAAAGAAAAGAGGTAAAAGGTTGACAAATGACCACATCAATTATGGACTTTCTTAGTTTTTGATAAAATAATTGATTCCCCTGACAATATTACCAAAGAATATTATTAGTAAAAGCAATTTGCAATTTTTTATTTGGTGACATCGTATTGGAAGATTGTCATGATTTTGTTCATTAAATTTATACCATATCTTGGAAAATCTTCTCTTATTTTTCTATTTGACTAATGGATCTATGCTGCTATAATAACATTTATGCTAGGTTTTTATTTTTCCACATTTCTTTCTTGTGCATTCTTTATCTATAAATAATTTTTTTACGTGACATAGAGTCTCGAGTTGAATTAAGACTTGAAGTGGGCCAGTCGGTCTATGTTGGATTCAAACATGTTGTTTACTGGCAAGAACACAAATCCGGTCCAACTTAAATACACATCATGATCAGAAAGTTTTCGTTGCCTAAGCTTTTAATTCAACTTTTTGAAACTACTTATGATCCATTACATTTTCATATATAATTAAACTGAATGGGTGATAAAAATATTTTTCATTTTTTAAAGAAAGAAAAGACACATGAACTTGTAAATAATTATAAAATTTATATTTAAGTTTTCAGAAGATTCGAAGGAAAACATAAAATATCCGCAACCGTCATAACATCATGGCATTTTTAAATATATACCTCACTACATTTAGACATAATAAGTACAAGAGTATCTTGCCAATTTGGATGTTGTTGAATATGCTGTAAGCAATCATAGTTAGGATTGAAAAACACTAAAAATGCAGCTAAAGTGAAGGCGTTTTCAGCATTTTAGCACGTAGCTATTGTAAACCAATAATATTTCCAATAGTTGAGAAAAATGCCTTTTAAGTTTGATAAAAAGAAAATAATTATACATTTAAGAGGATGAAAAAGACTGTTTTTTAATATTATACTGGGGAAGCTAAAAACGGCTGGTGTTTTTGTCCCCTTTTACTGACGTATCACTAAGCGTGGATGTTCCCTGGAAGTATTTAAAAAACAAGCTCCTTCGTCTCAAGACCACAATTAGAGTACAGGACTAAGAGATTGAAGGGTCTGATTGTTTGCTACTAAACGTGGCATCAGCTTCATTTCCGTGTTTAGTGTAAAAAGCACTCAAGCGTTAAATGGCTTCGCTTTTGCTTTTGTAAGCCCCACAGAGTTGAGAGGGAGTGGGGAGGCATCGAACGTTTGTCACCCGGCCGAAAGATTACTCCGTCCTTGGTGAACTCATTCTGCACTAGCGACCTCGCTCTCTGTGTTGTATATCAGAGAGAAGGAGGGAAAGAGGAAGGACCGCATTCTCATTGGCTTCTCTCTCTCTCTCCCTCCCTCGGCCAGCGAACCGAAAGAAGGAAGAAAAAGGGAAAATCTTGAGAAGGTTAGATCTCTCTCTCTCTCTCTCTCTCTCTCTCTGTGGAGAAAAGATGAATAAGTCTGGCTAGGGCATGTTGCCCATCGCATGCTTCTTCTTCTTGATATTTTTTCCAACTACTGTTAGATTTTAGGCAGAGAAAGCGGAGGTATGAACAATTCGGATTGGGCAATAGACGATAACGGCCGGGAGGCAGTGGAGGAGGCGGCCCCCAATTTGGGCATCCCCACCACCCCAACCGACCCCGATGGGGGGCTCGGCCTTGTTGGGACCCTGATCTCGCCGGCCGGGAGCTCCGTCGACGACGATGACGCCGAAGACGATGATTCCGATGGGGCAGATGCGGCCTCCTCAGCAGGGGCAACCGTTGACCCGGAACCCTACCTCTCCAACCAATTTTACACCTTTAATCAAGAGTCCCACCGGCTTATGTCTCGCTGCATCCTGGAGTCGCGATACCCGTCTCTGGACGAGATCAAGGCGGCGACTCCTGCCTCCGTCCTCGCGTCCTGGCGCGGCGTCTGGAAAGACCGGAACGAAGATACAGCCTATGCCACCGGCTGGAAGCGAATTCAGGACAAGCTCGGGGCCGCCCCAGCCTCGCTGCGTCGAGAAGAGTCCCTCTTCTTCAAGAACAACCCCAATCAATTGGTGCCTCATGTTCAGCAGTGGCAAGAGATTGCCGTGAGCTGCCACTCGAAAGGTCCTGACTCGAAGCACTTGGGGTTAAAAGAGACCATTGATCGGATAAAGCAGGTTTGGACTGTTGGTGCGAAATTTTACGGCATTCCGGAGGCGTTCATCCGGGCGTGCCTATTGAACTGTGCTGTTTGCCTGTCCGAGGAGGCTTCTGGGGGGCATGGTAGATCGAAGAGGAGGAGGTTCAAGTACACCGACACCTTCGAGGTTCCCGCCAAGGAGGTTCCGCAGCGGCTGCAGCAGCTAGCGGCCAAGCATAAAGTGGTGCTCTGCATCCGCCAGAAGTATATCCGGTACAAGCCCTTCATGGCGGAGGTGAAGGACTACTGTTGCCACCGGGCCGGGGAGCCCAATATGAAGAAGCCTGGGGTGCTACAGAGGAAAAGGTATATCTCTAAGCGCTGCGGATGCGGTTTCAGGATCAGAGCAATAGTGCCCATCAAAGATTACAATCAGAAAGATAAGAGTTTTACATATGAGGATGACGGGAAGGCAGTTTTCAATCTCTATGCAGTGCACTCCGGCCATGAGCCTGGTCCCCATGAAGGTAGCGCCAGGATTATTCATAGATTTGTTGGGCCAGCAAATGTAGCGATTGAGCGGGGAGAAATTGTTTGCATGGGGACTGAAGGGGCTGATGGTGCGTGCTTCTCTGTGACCAATAAAGTGGATGGGGGTATTCGGTTGACAGTTTTGAAGCAGATTGACGAATTGAAGGCTGAATTGGGGACCGTGATATCAAAAATACCATGTTTACCAGAAGACGCATTGTTGTCGTTGTCCCAAGAGCTTTTGGGGATTAGCCAGAAGCTGAGGAGTATTCGGGAGGCCTCGGAGTGCGATAAGATGATTGTCAGGCATCATCACCAAGAATCGGTATTTCTGGATGATCCAAATGATCTTGATGATTGGGGAGACCGTCATGAGATTAAGAGTAGTATTGTTTCTCGCCGGTTGATGAATGATAGTGATGGACATGACTTTTTGAGTGTTGTTGGTGGCATTTCCCATGAAGCGACTAGCTCCTTGAGAGCCATTTCTGGAGGTTTAAGTACTGCTGAATGTGCCGGTAGCCTCAAGCTATTGGACTGGAGTTTACCTGTGAAAGAGCCTTGTGAGCAGTTTAGTAGTGCCGAACCTATTCTTTCTCAGGATGAAGTTAAAAGTTGTAAAGATCCTCATTTGGATGCTGCGCATGACATGTCTGTTAATGGGGAGGATGAAAATCTTGTGGGTATGAATGTGGACGGATATGACAACGAAAGTATTAGATGGTATTTAGATCCTAGCCCTGATTGTGGTGATAATCTCTCTATAGCTCTGCCGGAAGGTCTCAGACATGCCATTGTATGAGATACTCCTTTTACTAAAGGGTGAGAGAACTTTTGTCGCTTGGGCATCGTCCGAATGCTTCATCAATACCTGTTCTACGTTTCCCTCCAAAAATTTCTGGCAGCTGCACGTGACCTGTTGTAGATTTTCTTTTTTGGCTTTTTTTTTTTTATGGAACTGAGAGTTCTAATACCTGTATTTAATGAACATGCAACCCTGTTCTAATACCTGTATTTAATGAACATCCCACACCTGTTTCCTCTACTGATGGTAGGTCTGGTGTTCATTTTACCCGTGAGATGTTTTTCTTTTTACATCAAAGTAATATATAGCGAAGATCCTTTTACACGAGAAGTTGCTCCATCCTTGAACGCATAGTTTATATTTTTATTTTTTTGACAATCTATTTTTTGGTAGTTCAGTAAACTTTCCTATTGCTAAATCATTTTCTGGTGTCTTATTTGCTACCAATTGTGTATCTTGTGCAAAATTGTAAAAGCAATTTATTTTCTATATTGGAAAATGGTGCCCAACTTGCAGGCTAATCAAACTTAGTAGGCTGGGCCTCACCGATACATGTGGGATGGAAGATTTCTAAATTGAAATACTTGAAGTGAACTGGATGGCTAGCCTAATGCTTTGGCGCTTTGCATAATGATTTTTAAGATTATTCTGGCATGCAATTATACTGGTCTAAGTATGTCAGGCTCAGAAGATATTGGCCTACACTGCTGTGTGAATTTCTGTTGATTCATGTCATTACAACTTTATTACCGGACAAAAGAGCATCTCTCTGGTTTTGACAATGGTACTTTTGTCTTCTATTACAATCTTGTGTCTGCTGGCGGTCTTGAATGATGAACATGATGTATATTAGTCAGATCTGTGCATGAAGAAAAGTAACCTTTTCCTGTTTTTTTCTACTAGGAAAGTTGAACTGCGTCTTAAAGGTCAGTAGCTTACATGCCTGAGTCTGGTAAATTTGCTGATTTGCAACTCAAGCTTATAACATGTGTGCTGATAAATTCTTAGGGCATGTTTGGGTGACACTTTAAATGGTGTTTTGGAGGCAAAATGCTGTTTTAAATCTCCAAAACACCATTTAAGGCATGTTTGGTACCCAGTTTTGGCAAAATGGCTTTTCCAAAAGGTAGTGAATAACCTGGACCCTTCTACCATGGGTTCTTTATTATGCACATTCAGCTTTAGCAGAGCTAGTCTGTTCACACTTCAATCATATTCAATTATAGTTGGATGCGCTATTGGCTTCAACGTAAGCAGTCTACATTTAACAGTATGCACTTGCTTCTTCCTTGTTTGTTAACCCCGAGTGATGGAAAGGCTCCACCTTTTTGCATTTGGATGGTAAAGGAGCAACAGTGGAAGACTAATGGCTGGTAAGGTTAAATTGCCAGTTGTGATAACATTGTTTTCCTTGTTGAATATCAAGATAAGATTCTTATTTGGGATCTATTTTCTTGCAATGTAAGTTATCATTTTCAAACGAGGATCCTCATTCTGGTTGTCATATTGCGATTGAAACTTTGTCATATCTTATCTTAGCAGTCTATTTTCGTGGATCAATACGTTGAAGGGAACTGCAAGTTAACTTGGCTAATGAAAAAGGAAATCTTGAACTGATGGCTTCTGTTGTTGTTTCTGAGTTCAGTGTTTATTTATACGATCTAGCATATCGTCATATTGAACTCTTCATGCTGGCTTCAGAAAGTGCATGGAGAAAAATCGTGCCTGATGTGGTTGAGTACGTTGAAAGTTGAAACCAATATATGTCAGAACTTCAAAGCTTTGTGTTTGCATTCTCTATATTGACTTTCAAAGCATTCTACATTTCACAGTAATGCGTGTGCATGTATGTCACTACATTACACTCCATAAAGTTGTCTAGGTCAACATTTTTAATATTTTCACTTTCGACAGGCAGGGCCGCAGATGGGCAGTGACCATGGGGTCGTAGTTTCGTAAAGGGGCGTACAATAGTGCGGAAAAGGAAAATAATATATAGGTGATAACATGTATACATTATGTTGAATATAATATAGTATATACAATATACTATATATGTAACATTATAATATAAGTTATATAACGTATATTGTATACTTTTACAATATAAGTTGTATATACATTCTAGTGTTCATATATGTATAACACATAATAACATATTATATTACATAAACAATATATTACTATTATGTACATATATATATATATATGTATAATAACATATATTGATATATGTACGTGTTATGTATTGTATATAACATGTTGTATAGTATATAAGTTATATATACTACATAATGTGTTATAGTATATGTATATCATAACGTAATATAGTATGACAATATAATTGTAATATGTACATGTACTACATATAATAACATACAATAACACACACACACACACACACACACACACACACACATATATATATATATATATATATATATATATATATATATATATATATATATATATATATATATATATATATATATATATATATATATATATATATATATATATATATATATATATATATATATATATATATAT